>CAUYTI010150809.1:0-69111 GCA_963575145.1 Galago senegalensis | reverse complement strand
CCCTGGCTCTGTTCCTTTCCTGTCACTCCCTCATCTCTCCTCCACCCTAACCTTCTGCCCCCTGCCCCTGGCCTTCACCAGGCTGTGCCCTTGGTCAGCTGGGGGCTGAGAGCACTGTCCATCCAGATCTGTCTACTGTGGTCTGGGGCAGGGGGACCTGGGCTGTGGGGCTGTTGCAAAGTGTAGGCCCCCAGGTCAGGGACACTGGACATGGTGGGCCACTCAGACCCACCTGAACAGGGCAGCCTTGGAAGTTGGGGCCTGGCTGTGTCCCCCTTCCACTGCGTGGGTCAGGAAGGGCTGTGGCTGTGCCCAGGGTGACACAGAAACCTTGATCTGGCAGACCCAGTTTGGTCTTCTCAGACCCCACCAGATACCACCTGGTTTTGACTGGGAACTTCTCCAGTGTCCTTCAGCTTGAACCACATGGTACTGGGTGGATGTGGGTCGTCCGTGAGGACAGGTCTGCTCTGAATATCCTTGGCCACAGGCTGCAGGGCTGAGGCTTCACATAGGCAGGAGGGAAGCAGTTCAGGGGGGTGGTCAGGCCCGATGTCAGCAGGGTACACTGACAAGGATGCTGAGGGGGAAAGTGTTAGTTCAGGGGGCTGGAGGCCCAGTTTTCAGGAAAGGCCAGTGTGGCTCTTGCCACAGGGGAAAGACGCCTGTCTGGGGGTTGGCTGCAGCTCCATGTGGGGGCTCAGAGCTTTGGGAAGCTTCTCCTGTAGGCTATACCATGGAGCTGTGTTTGCCGGGAGCATGGAGTGCAGAGAAGCCCTGATTGGGGCTCAGGGGTCATTCATCATGGCCACGTTTTGGGCTGTATGTCCCAGAAGCAGTGGTCAGACCTACTGCCCAGTGGGGCTCCATTTCAAGGAACCTGGAGAGGCCCAGGGCAGATAGAGGCAGCATGGTGAATAGCCACTGAGCTGAGGCACGGTTCCCTCCCTGAGCCCTGTCCTGTCCCTTTTTCCCATCCTGGCTCCTAACCCACCTCCCCCAGGCATGTCTCCAACCTTCTCACCAAACAAAGGAGAGGCCTCTGGGACATTGCAAGGAAGGCTGATGAAGGTTCAGATGGAAAGAGAGAACATGAAATGAGGTGATTGGAAGGGGTCATTTTTTGCAAAGAGATAATAGATTTAAGTAGTCCCCAAAAGGGGCGTCCCCACCTTTATAAAAAGAAGCCAACAGCAGAGATATGCACAAGTGTGAGTGAGCCTGAATATGTTCCCGCAAGACCCTTTTCCTCGATGATGCTGGGCTTCCTCCTTTTCAGCACTGTGCAGGCGAAAGACACCCTGTCCACAGCCACCCCTGCATGGCCTGAGGGCACATGGCAAGGAAATGTTAAAGAAGCCTGGATATGGGACATCAATGTGGAGACTTTGGTTTAAGGACATTGGACATGGAGATATTGCTATAGGGTTGCTATAGGGATGCTGAAGAGAACATGGATATTGGTGAGAAGAATATTAATGTGGGGGTGTTGGGATGGGGATTTTGGTGAGGGAACATTGCTGAGAGGATGCTGTGAGGGGACATTGATGAGGAGACAATGGCTTGGAAAATGTTGATGAGGAGACATTGGTGTGGGGACATGGATGTGGGAATGTTGCTTTGGGGACTTTGGCTTGGGGATGTTGGCATTAGAATGTTGGTGAAGGAACATAGGTGTGAGGACATAGGTGAGGGGAATGTAGGGTTGGGAATGTTGGTGTGGGGACATTGATGTGAAAATTTTGATGTGGAAACATTGGTGATGGGATATTTGTGTGGAAACCTTGGTGTGGGGGATGTTGGTGAGGGGATATTGTTATGGGTATGCTGATGAGGGGCAGCTGGTTGGGGATATTTGTGAAAAGACATTTGTGAGGGACATTTATGTGGGGATGTTTATGAGGGAACATTGCTGTAGTGATATTGGTGAAGGGATGTTGGTGAGGGTATGTTGGTGTTGAGATGTTGTTGAGGGCATGTTGGTGAGGGGAATGTTGGTATAGGGTGTGTATGAGAGAACTTCAGGGTGGAGGCATTCATGAGGAAAATGCTATTGAAGGGACATTGCTCAGATGATTGCAAACGTTGGTGTGGGAACATTGGTTTGGGGACTTTAATGTGAGGACATTAGTGAGGGAACATTGGTGTAGGGTCATGATGAAGAACATTGGTGAGGGTAAACATTGGAGTGGGGAAAGTTGAGGGGGCATTTTTGAAGGGACATGGGTGTAAAGATGTTCACGAGGAAACTGGTGGGGGGGATTGTTTGTGGGGAATGACAATGAGGGACCTTTGTTGTAGGTATGTTGGCTTGGGGATGTTGGTATGGGAACATTGGTGAGGGAGGAATTGGTTTGGGAATATTGGTGACACTGGTGAGAAGACAGTGAGGAAATGCTGGTGTGGAGACACTAGTGTAAGGCCATTGGTGAGGGGACAATTGGTGTGAGTTGTTGGTGAGAGGATGTTGATAAGGGGATATTGTGGGGATGTTGGTAGGGGATGGTTGGTTTTGGGACATTGGTGGGGGGAATGTCAAGTTTGAGAACATTTGTGTGGGGACATTGGTTAGATTGAGGATGTTGGTTGGGAAAATGTTATTGTGAGCACATTGGTCGGGGCCATTGGTTTGGGGATGTTGTTTTGAGCATGTTGGAACATAGATGAGAGGACATTAGTAAGGGGCATTGGTTTTGGAAATATTAGTTAGGGGACAGTTAATGTGAGATATTGGTGAGGGAAAGTTAATATGAGAACTTTGATGTGTGGACTTAGGTGTAAGTGATACTGGAATTTCACTCTTCAGTAGGTTTTTGGTCTCAGTGATTCAAAGAATGAATCTGTGGACCACAGATCAGTGGTAAGACAGGATTTATTTACCGAAAAGAATACAGAAGTGCCAGAGCTCCTGGCAGAGAGAGAAAACTTGAGTCAGGAGAGAAAAGTGCTCTCTCCCCCTTTCTGTCTGTGTGTCTGTAGGCTCTTTGTCTAGGGGTCTATATAGTCACATGGGGCCCTCTACTGTTTAGCGGGGCTTGGTAGTTACATTTAGTGTGTCTGGAACATTGTGACTGGGACAAGTCTGGGTCATGTCTGGAACAACATGTCTGGGACATGTCTGGCCTTTGGTAGTTACATTTAGTGGGGCTTGGTAGTTACATTTAGAATGTCTGGGACATGTCTGGAACAACATGTCTGGGTCGCAAATGAATGGCTATACTCTCTTTCATTCCTAGGCCTAGGAAATGGGGACCCCTCTGCCCACCCCCCAGCCCGTTGGTTCCTCTGTTCCCTGCCACTGCACCAACATCACCAAGGCGGAGGCAGCAGGTCCGTGCCCCTAGCTCCATGAGCTGACTGGGATGCCATTTGTCCTGTATCATAAGGACATTGGTGTGGGACCATTATGTGAAGATATCAGTGAGAGGTGTTGGTAAGGGGATACTGATGAGATGGTATTTACTGAGGGACATTAGAAGACATTGGTGAGGTTACATTGCTTGGGGATGTAGTTGTGGGGAATGTTGTTGAAGGCACTTTCTTGTGGCTATTTTGATGAGGGGACAGTGGTATGGTGATACTGTCTTGAGGAAGTTGGTGCTGTGGTGTTGAGCCATTGGTGAGGGGAGAGGTTGGTGTGGGGAAATTTGTGAGGGGAATGTTGGTTTGGAGAAGTTGTATGAGGACATTGGTCAGGAACTTTTGTTTGGGGGCATTGGTGTGAAGATGTTGGTGAGGGCGCATAGGTGTGGGGATATTTGTGAAAGGATATTGTTGAGGGATCTTGGTTTTGGGGATTTTTTTGAGGGATGTTGGTGTGAGGAAGTTGGTGAGGGCATGTTTTTGTGGGGATGTTGGTGGAGAACATTGGTGTGGAGACATTGATGAGGGGATGTTGTTGAAGAGATGCTGGTATAGCAATATTCATGTTGGGATTTGGTGAGGGGATGTGTTTTGGAGATGTTCATGTGAAGATGTTGGTGAGAGAACAATATTGGAAAGTTGTTGAGGAGATAATGGTTTTTTGACTTGGTGAGGCGACAAGGTAAAGGGACATTTGTGAAGACTAGTTTTGTATAGAGACATTGTTTTAGGACATTCATGAGTTGAGGCTGGTGAAAGGATGTTATTGGTAGAGTTTGTTGGGGGATGTTGGTGTATGACATTGGTGTGGGCATGTTGATGGGAAGTTGCAAAGGTCATATTATTGTGGAAACTTTGGTGTGGGGACAATGGTGAGGGGACCATAGTATGTGGGCATTGTTGAGGGGACATTGTTTAGGGGACATCATGTGAGGATGATGGTGAGGAGACGTTGGTGAGGGGATGCTGATCTTGGTGTGATGCTGGATCATTGTTGAAGGCACATTGGTGAGAGGATGCTGGCAGAGAACATTGTCCAGTAGATCCTACGGGTGACAACCCCCCTCCGATGGCCCTGCTGTTCCTGCCAGGGTAAAGTTTGCACTTGCAGGAGCTGGGATCACAGGACAGGACATCCTTTCCTTTGGAGGGACTTCAGACATGATCCTGTGGGCCATGTTCTGATGGGAAGGTCCTATCTCACAAGCACTGTGGTACAAGGCCTGAGGTTGTAGGGGCTCAGATTAACAGGTGGGCTTTACCTTGTTTTTAAGCTGGTGTTTTGTGTGGTTCTTTGCGGGGAGGGAAAAAGAGGCAAAGGAAGAGATGACTGAAGCCCAGCCCTCTGGCTGCAGGCTGTGTGGTCAGGGGTCTGAGAGGTGAAGTATGCAAAATAACTTAGTTATCCCCAGAAGGGACACGAGGTGTTGGAGTGTTAATGGATGAACAGTGTCCCCCAATGCACATGTGGCCACCTAACTTCCAATTCCTCAGAATGTGCCCTTACTTGGAAATGAAATCTTTGTAGATGTACTTAATCAAGATGAGTTCATGCTGGGCCCTAATCCAGCTTGACTGGTGTCCTTATTAAAAAGGGATTTTGGACAGACTCACACACATGGAGAATGCTGTGTGAAGACTGGAGTGACACTGCCACAAGGAACTACCAGAAACTGCAAGAGGCCTGGAGCACTGCCTGACAATGTTTGACCTCAGACCTCCAGCCTCCAGAGCTGAGATGATGCATCCTGCTGTTAAGCTGTCCTGTCTCTGATGCCTTGTCCTGGTGGCTCCAGTGCATCACACATGGTGAGGGCAGCAGCTCTGCCTGTGGGAGCCAGTGGTTCATTGTGGAGCTTCCCCAAGGCTGAGCCTGAAAGACCCAGGAACCTGAATGTCATCTATTATCTGTCATCCGTCAACCATCTGTCCATTCCTAAAATATCTTCACACAAACCACGAACATCCTCAAAGCACTGTGGCCCTGAGTAGGGTGGGGGGCAGAGGGAGAGTGCATTGATCAGTTGGCATCATTTTCAGCATAAAGACGATTGGCTGGGTGGATTCCATGGTCAAGGCTGACCAGTCTACACATGTAGGGTCTGTGTGGGCAGGCAGAGCTGGTGGTAGTAACATCTGGCCTTACTAGGGGAGGGCTGGGCCAAGGGGTTCAGGGGAAATGAGGCACAGTCAACCTGGAGGGTGCGTGAATAGTCACAGCATCCCTGCAGTGGCTGGAAGAGGCATGAAGGTCACCCACACACAGGGAAGAGGGGCGCTGGGCACAGACACTTGGGAACTTAAAAGGAGGTGGGTTCAAAGCCTTTATTGGACTGAGAGGCCTGGGGACCCTCAGAACTCAGAGGTGGGGCAGGTGAGGAGGGGGTCTAGGGAGGACAGGTGAGAGCTGGCAGGGACCCTTCCAAAAGGGCTACAGCATGGACCCCAAGTGCTGTGGGAGGCCAAATAGGCCTGTTGAGGGTCTACAGCTATTGGAGCTCAAGATGTGGCATGAGAAAGCCCAGGGTGATGTGAGCAGGATGGAGAAGAGGGCCTGAGTGGGTGGCCAGGGGTGTTGGGAGCTGCAGGTAGGAGGCCTTGGGCTATGTGAGCTCCCCTCCTGGCTTCCACAGAGACCTGCACCCACACCCTCAAGGGGCCCTCCTGGCAGCAGACCCCGAGTCTGCAGTCTGGCTGGACCGCTAGGCAGGGGTCTGTTTAGCACCATGGACGGGAGGTGGGCTCAGGACCCGACTACTGGAGTAAGGGGACCACACACAGGCAGGGCCCGCAGTGGGGCTAACAGATCCACCGGATGAACCTGTCGAAGAAGCCAGGCTGTGCCAAACTGTCATAATCCTTCTCTCGGAAGATGGCTGCGCGGTCACCCAGGCTGAGGGTGGTGAGCATGTCCATGTCCACGTCACCACCCACAGCCACCACGGTGGGCACCACGTTCTGCTTGCGCATAGAGTGCACTGACTCCTCTAGGCTATTGTTGCCAGTGACGCCGTCCGTGAGGAACACAAAGGACAGCTCGGCGTGGCGGCGAGCTCCTCCACGCGCACCACGCACAATGTTGTTGATGGCATGCACAATGCCCGTGCCCACATGTGAGAAGGAGTTGAGGTAACGGGCGCCCTCCAGCGCCTCATGGATGACTGTTAGGTTGGAGGTGAGTGGGAAGGCCACCTGCTGCTCACCCTGGCCTCCATACTGTAGCAGTGCCACGCGCGCGTTGAGCGGGTCATCATCCCGGCGTGCCAGTGTCAGCCGCCGAGACACCTCCTCCACGAAGCGCCGGGCCTTGTGGAAGTTCTGCTCACCCAGCCGCTCGGAGCCATCCAGCAGGAAGACGATGTCCACGGGCCGCTGTGTGCACTGTGCCACATATAGCTCTGCGGGGAGACCGTGGGGGTGGGGCTGGGCACGAGGTGACCTGCTCAGCCAAGCCCTGCTCTGCCTGAGCCTTCTTCCACTTGCTCCCCACCCCCTGGGCCCCATGGGCTGAATGCTAAGCTATGGGGGTTCACCCATAGCCAATGGCCGGGCACTGACTGTAGTCCTGGGTGTGGGGTCTTGGCCAGGCACCTGTAAGGGCTGCACCAGGAACATCTCTTTGATTCCTGCCACTGGCCCCTGCTCATCACTCCCTCAGGATACATTCCCAAACCTGAGTGCCAGAGACCCATCAGAGGCCATAGGCCCTGTTCTGCCACCTAAGTACTATCTCAGCTTCGAGTACCTCCTTCTGGCCATCTTGGGAGGTAAGGGGTCAAAAAAGCCCTTTGGTTGAGGATTTGCTATCCACAAAACGGCTACCATCATGGCCTTTCTGGTCAGAAGGACCCACACCCAGACATCCCCAGCATGATACATTTGCTCACTTGGGTTCAAAGGTGCCAGTCTGCATCACAAGCCACAGCTCCCCATGGCCTGGCCAGCCACAGTTTTCCTGGAAACCAGGAGCCCGAGTCCCCTCTGGCTATAGGTACAGTGCCAAACACACAGGTGGGTTCTGACCCAAGACTCCCCATTACCAAGAAGATTCCTGCCCTGCCTGGAACCAGCCTTGGACACTCCAGGCAAAGTAGGGGCTGGACTACAGCTGTGTGTTTAAGCTTTTGTGACATATTTGTGACAATCCACCCACATCTGGCTCCCTGAGCCAGGGCTGCCGGCAAGGGGCAAGGGAGTCTTTCTTAATGATCCTGTTCCATTTGAAGCCCACCCACCCTGGCACTTGCTCACAGCCCATAGAAAGTTTTGGGGCACTGCCTGGCTTCCTGAACCCCCTCTAGTAGTATTTTCACTGTCACCACAGACACAGAGACAGACACGCAGCTGGTTTAGGGGATTTCTGCAATGTGTCATTGGTGGACCTTGGACGAGATGCACAAGCTGGCTGTGGCTCTGGCAGGCTTGAGAGCTATGGGCCCCGCTCTTTCCTTTTGTGGGTGTCCTTTCTCCTGGGTCCCAAGCAGGAAGTCTGTCCTGGCCCACTCAATGCAGTTGGAGTGGGAACAAGACCCCACCCATGAGAAAGGATCATACACTGAGCCCAGGGGGTACACAGATGGGAGCATGGGCAGGAGCCATGCACAGGAGGAGGGTTTCTCAGGCAGTCAGAATGTTTGGGGTCTGGGCTTGCCTTGGGGCACTACATTTTTTAATTTTTTTTGAGACAGAGCCTCAAGCTATCCCCCTGGGTAGAGTGCTATGGCATCACAACTCACAGCAACCTCCAACTCCTGGGCTCAAGCGAGTCTCCTGCCTCAGCCCCCAAGTAGCTGGGACTACAGGTGCCCACCACAACGCCCGGCCATTTTTTGGTTGCAACCATCATTGTTGTTTGGCGGGCCCCGGCTGAGGATTCGAACTCGCCACCTTAGGTGTATGTGGCTGGCGCCTTAGCCACTTGAGCCACAGGCGCCGAGCCAGGGGCACTACCTTTTCAATGGGTTATTATGCTGCTGCCTGGAAAGGAGGGCTGTCCCACATGGATGCCACCATCATTCTTAGCTCAGGTCACCAAGGATAGCAAATGTCATGCCTGGTGGGTGCCCCTCCACCTTCTGGATACCCAGAAGCTGGGTGGGAAGTGTGCAGATGCCCCAGAGGTCAGCACTTTAGCATAATGGGTGTGATGCCAGCTCAAAGGTATCTGGCACCATGTCCCATGAGGACTATCTGCCACCCAACCTGGCTGCCTTCACACTGTGCCAGGCCAGCACATGGGGCCATACCCCCTCTCTCCAGGCTGCCACAGTCTCTGAGGTTTATTTCTCAGGCTCATGCTGAAGCGGGCAGGGGCAAGGTCCCCAAGCACCAGGGCTACACTCCTCCCGACTTAGCCCCTAAACGCATCTCAGCTGGATGGGGGATGTTGTGGGGAGCTAAATTCCTAATTCCTGAAGCCTGTGATGTGAACTTATATGGCGAAGAAGGACTCTGAAAACAGGATAAAATTAGGGATCTTGGGATGTGATTGTCCTGGATTTAGGGCAGGCCTCATTTTCAATGACTAGCAATCTTAAAGAAACAGGAGGACATGTCGAGATGGAAGCAGACAGGAGATGTGGCCACCAGCCAAGGATCATGGCAGCCCCCAGGAGCTGGAAGAGGCACGGAGGACCCCCAACCCAGAGCCTCAGAAGGGAGCACGGCCCCATAGGCTCCACGGTGTTGGACTTCTGCCTCCAGACTGAGAGAGAAAATGCCCCCTGTCCTATTGCTCCAGTCCTGGTAGGCAGCCCTGGGAAGCTACACAGCTGGGAGAGGGCCCAGCCATGGCTGTGTGGGTAGCACATGGCTTCAGCAGAGTGCCAGTGCTGTCTCGGGGTCACCCACGATGTCCCTGTGCACCAGCTTGAAGGTGTCAATGAAAAGGTCCATCCAATCTTGCCGCTCCACCCCTGTGGCGAACTTGGCCCGCTCAGCAGTGTAGACCAGCACGGCCACCAGCTGTGAGTAGGCGGCTGGGTCCTGTGTGAACTCCGTGGCGTTTAGCAACTGTTGGATCAGGGGGATGGTCCTGGGGAAGGCGTTGTCCGGTCCCTCTTCCGTGCGGAGGAAGGTGACCGGGGGCTCGCCACCAGGCCACTGTCCATCTGCAAGGGAGTGTCCAGAGAAGATTCTGAGGGCCCTGGATGGGTGTGGGCAGCCTTCATCTCCTTGGACTGGTGCAGAGTTAGGACCAGAAGGAGGAGCTGCTGGTTGGGCAGCATGTGTGGAGGCGACGCCATAGCCATGTCCTGGCCTCATCGGGAGGCATTCAGATGAGGCGGGGAACAGGGAGTGAAGGCCATACTGCCAGGATGGGGCGCAAGGGGTACCTCAGGGACACTAGAGATGCTGGGAAACCTCTGGGATGGAGCAGCTCTGACCAAACCTGCACTGAGAGCAAGCACATGCCAGCTCATCTTTTAGCAGCTTGAGGCTGTGTCCCCAGGGAGACCCCAGCCACCCTTAAAGCACCCCATGAGAAACTGTGGAGTTATAGGCCCTTCCTCTACACCTGGTGACATGAATCTTCTGTCACCCAGAACCATCTCCTTGAGATTCTGATAATGTCTCTGAATGCAAATAGCCAGGGCGGTCTCTGTCTCTGTCTCCCTGTCTCTGTTTCTATCTTTCTGTCTGTTGCTCTGTCACTGTGATTCATCTCTCTGTCTGTGCCTTTTGTCTTTCTGTTGCCGTCTATCTCTCTGTCTTTGTCTCTGTTTCTATCTCTCTATATCTCTATCTGTGTCTCTTTCTTTGTCTTCCTCTGTGTCTCCATCTCTGCATCTCATCTCTGTGCCTTTGTCTCTCTTTTGCTGTCTGTCTTTGTGTCTATCTCTGTCTCTGCCTCTGTGTCTCTTATCTCTTCCTTTGTCTATCTCTGTGTCTCCCTGGCTCTGCATCTCTGTGTCTCTATCTCTCTATGCCTCTATTTCTCTATCTCTGTCTCTCTCTCTCCCTGGCTCATGCACCTGTAGGATGGGAGGCCTGGCTTTGGGAAGGCCTTGCTCTAACTTACCTGCTTTGTGGCCTTTTGTCAGGAGAATCTAACTTTGTTTCTCTTAGGAGTAAGTGCTAATTAGCTAATTAGCACACATACATGTGTGCACATGGAGATCTGCCTGGCCATGGAAACTAGCCTCTGGAGCCCTTCACTCCTTTTTTTTTTTAGAGGCCCTAGAGGTCCCCACTTTTTGTTTCTACCAAGCTGAACTCAGGTAACACTGAAGGCTCTCCTGATGCCTTTCTTGTAGGAGCTGGTGCCTGGTTGTTTTCTCTGACACTCCTAGGCCCCCACACCACTGAGGCTATCCATTGGCCTGGTGCCAGCTAGGGGCGGCTGGCTTCTGGGAGGACAGGGCTGTCTAACCTCAAGGGTCAGGGCCAGGCCACAGCTAGCAGCATCTGCCCAGCACTGCCTACAGCCCACAAGTGCCAGTGAGGGTGTTTTGCCAGGATATGGTGGGATGCCCATTCCTACCAGCTGTGACACCTCACAGCATTAATAGAGCATGAGCTTTGCAAGTCTGGTGGAGCAGGGGTCTAAGGGGGATGAGAAGGTGGCACTGGCACCCACTCTCTGGGTTCACATGGGGTGCTCACTGTCATGCCCTAGAGCTCTAGGGGCAGCCGGAGTCTCGAGCTCCTCGTTTCCTCCCAGCCTGGCTTTACCTCAGCCCAATGACCTGTGGTGCCCTGTGAGGCCAGCGTCACCTATACCCAAACAAGACAAAGGCACCACAACTGCTAATCAGTGTTTCTCATGATTAGATGAAAAAATCCTCAAAAAAACTAGGAAATCCAGTCCTACAACATATAAAAATATGACATACTGCAACCAAGGCTGGCTTAACCTTTGGAAACCAGTCAAGGTGACCATCACGTCAACAGGCTGAAGACAAGAAACCACATGACCCATAACAGGTACAGAAAAAGGCTCTGGCAAACCCAGTGCCCACTTGCAATGCAAACTAGGAGTGGGGATGCCCCCAATCCAATAGGGGACCTCACCTATGGCTAATGTCATTCTGAGGGGAGAAAAGTGAAACCATCCTGCCCAGGCCAGGATGAGGCAGAACTCTTGCTCTATACTCAGGCACAGCAGATCCCAGGGCTGATGTTGGCATCAGCCTCCCCTGTGCAGACCCTGGTGGAGCCTCGTGGGGAGCCCGCACTGTGGGGGACTCCAGCACCCTAGAGGCAGGGCCACCCCTGAATGCTGCTGCTCTTTCACTTGGGGGTCCACCTTGGAAGCCAGTGCCTATAGCTAGGGTGTTGGTAAGGCCCCCTCGCCTTCTGCAGAGACACGGCTGGCGCCACCTGCCTGGCTCTAGGTACTACGTGCTGTCCCCAGCCAGCCCTGGGTGGGCAGCTAAGACTAAGGCACAGCTGTATCCAGTGCTTCCTCAGGAAAGCTCTCTGCTATAGCACGTCTGGGGACCCCTGATTCCTAGTCCATGCAGCTCCTCCCCCCTCCAGTGGTCTCTGACCTGTGGGCACTCTTAGAGCACCTCATAGTATAAGGGTCCTTGCCCTGTCTCTGTGGTGGTCATACCTTCCAGACCTGGCTCTGAGGCCACCACCTCAATGTCTCTGGGAGAGGACAGTGCTCACTGAAGGGGAAGCTTGGCTCCTGGCACCCTGGCACCTCTAGGAGACCTGTCCTACGACAGTTATAACTGTGTGGCAATAGCCACGACATGCAGCAGAGAGGGGGCGATGTCCTTGCCCCAGCCTTGGATGCCCTTCGCTCCAGCCCCAGACCTGTGTGGGCCACAGCACAACCACATGGGGAACAAAGTGCCATGAGCAAACACCCCTGTCCCCAGATATGTCAGCCCTTGGGGCAGTTTCAGGCCAGCCAGAGACCTAAAGCTCAAGGTGTCCTGGCCCAGCCTTCCCCACAGCCCTGGCTCTCAGGAAGGAAGGATGCCTCCTCCAAAGGCTCCTCCAAGGCCAGGTGAGAGGCTCAGGTGCTTGGTTACCTGTTTGGCAGGGAAGATCTGGACACACGATCTGAGGGTCTAGAAGAAAGGAAAGAGCCCGAGGCCATCGTCAGTCCCTAATAGGCCCTCAATAGCTGCTCACTGGCCTGCCCACAGACAGGGCTCAGGGAGCAACCAGACTCTGCCCACCCATGACGGTCCCAACTCCTTCCCGCCTGGATGCCTGGTGTCCCAGGCTGCATGTTTGTCCTTTGGAATAGGGGTCCCTTGGGGCTCGTGCTGGGTAGCCACAGAAGAGCACACTGCTCCCTGGGGGCCTGGCCACCCCTGCCCCATGAGGCCCCTGTGGCCACCTGCCTATGCAGACCCTACACTGCTCACCTGGGCAGAGGACATCTTCCATGTCATCAATGAACTTCTCAGCCACGAGATCGGAGAAGAGTGTCATGTTGCGCACCTGCTGTGGCTTGTCGCAGGCAATGGAGTAGAGGTTTTCACTCTCGTGCTTCTCGTGGAACATGTCACCAATGCCGATGGCTGTAACCGTGACATCACGGTCGCATAGCGCCCGCAGGTTGAGGTCGTCGTCGCGTGGGTCATGGCGCCCATCTGTGATGACCACTGCGAACACACGTGTCTTCTGGCGCCGGCTTTCCTTGATGAGTCGGTCGTAGGCAAACTTGAGGGCAGAGGGTGTCCAGGTGCCACCCGCAATCCACTCGAGGTTCTTGACAGCTTCCTTGAAGCTGGACAAGGAGTCGATGCGCTCATCATCCAGCTGGATGGCCTCGAAGGTGCCCTCATGGCTGTACTGCACCACACCTACTCGTGTCCCTGCAACAGCCCGCGCAGTATGAGCCTGCTGCCTGCTTCACCTGGCGTCCTCAGCTCAGCTACCTCAAATGCAGGATCACACAGTGCCAGGCCAAGACCAGACCCTCCACCAAAGGGACATGGCCTATTGCCTGTTGCTGCCCCTGAGCTTCCCACCTGCACCCTCACTGACCTGTTTCCGATTTGGGGTCCTTGGCAATGGCCCCTAGCCTGTTGACCACATTTATGACGAAGTTCTTCTCCAGGGTAAAGTTGGTGTAGCCAATGCTCTCAGAGCTGTCTATGACGAAGACCACGTCTAGGGCGCCACAACGCTTCTCACAGTCTAGGAGGGTAGCAGCGTCAGCAGGTAGGTGCTTGGGAGCCATGAGAGACCCCCGACCCCAGGGTGCAAGGCCAGGTGCATGGTGCCAGGACTTGTATGTTGAACCAACCCCAGGCTACACGTGGCTCCTTCACATGGTAGAGCGTGGCCCTGACCCCATCTGCCACGGGCAGTAACTCACCACAGCACCCGCAGGTCTCTCTCACATAGGTCATGACATCACATTCCTGCAACACGGGGCATCAGGGCAGCAGGCCCCAAAACAAGGCGTGTCAGGGCAGCAGGCCCAAAGGAAGTTCCAAGTGAGGGGACCAGGCAGACATCCAGGTCCATGTGTGGAGAGAGCCATGGGGGGGGGTCTGGTAAGTTTTGCCCCTGCTGCCCTCACAACTGACATTGCGCTCCAACCTTTCCCTTCTGTCCTCACCCTTGCTGACCACCCCCTGCACTTACTGTGCTCAGTTTCCCATATTTAGGAGGAAGAAGGAGGCTTAACAATGAGCACATAGTATTTTTTTTTTTTTTTAGATAGAGCCTCAAGCTATCCCCCTGGGTAGAGTGCTATGGCATCACAGCTCACAGCAACCTCCAACTCCTGGGCTCAAGTGAGTCTCCTGCCTCAGCCTCCCAAGTAGCTGGGACTACAGGCGCCCGCCACAATGCCCGGCCATTTTTTTTTTTGGTTGCAACCATCATTGTTGTTTGGCGGGCCCAGGCTGGGGATTCGAACCCGCCACCTTAGGTGTACGTGGCTGGTGCCTTAGCTGCTTGAGCCACAGGCGCCGAGCCGAGCACATAGTACTTTTACCCCAGGTGTCACCTACCGTGAGGCCAGGGTCTCCAGGGGGGCCGGTCTCACCCTGAAGAAGCAACCATGACAGTGAGAAGCAAAACCTGTTGGGGCCATGGCTGAGTGGCCTGAGGCATTCCTAGGCCATGGCCCACTGACCCCTAGACCCACTGCAGGCAGAACAGGGCTCTGGCACATAGTGGCATAGCTATCCTGAGTCTGAGGGGCATTAAGGACCAGCCACCAGCCTACCTCGGGTCCTGGGACTCCTCTTGGCCCCCGAGGGCCTGGCTCACCAGGTGGACCAGGATCAGCCTAGGAAGAACAAGGGTAGGTGGGCTTCAGTGGTCATGCTGGGGTAGGCCCCGGATGCATCAGGTCTCTGCCTCTGTGCTCTCTGCCTATGGACCCTGCTTGGGAAGTCTAACAAACATAAGGACTGAGGTGAGGCTGCCTTGCCTATCTCAGCTGTGCTGGCATCATGCCAGGAATGTCTTTGCATGGAGTGCCTTGACAGGCTGCTGTCATAGACAGGGCTGCCAGAGGGACAGAGAGGCCTAGAGAGCCTTGCCATCACAGAGATGGCAGCTGAAACAGCTCAGCCTGGCCCTCAGCTCTCCCCATCCACTGACCCATCTGTCCTCCAACCACCCACATAGCCTGTCCATGGCCACTTGTCCTTTGTCTTACACTTGCTAAGTGCTCAGTGTACCCATAGCCCTTGGGAAACACATGCCAGTGGTAGGAATATGAAGGCCCACAGCACACAGACCTGACCCTGCTAACAGGCACCAAGTAGCAAATGTGTGGGCCACAATGATTTGGAGGATGGTCTGCAGGTCAGTGCACATGTGTGGGAGACAGTGTGTCTGTGTGAGACAATGTGTGTGTAGGGGTGGGCTGGGGGATGGTGTGTATATGGGGGATGGTGTTTGTGTGGAGGACAGTGTGGGGGATAGTGTGTGAGGGATAATGGGTATGTGGAGATGATGTGTTTGTGGGGGACAGGGTGTGGGGGGGGGGTGGGGGGTGGAATGGGGGCTGGGGGAGAGACAGGCTGGCATCCTTTTGGGCACCTTCAGATGCACCCACTCAACCTCCAGTCCTCTCCCTCACTCCTGCCCCACTGCCTAGGGCTGCCTCAAGGACACTTACAGGTTCTCCCTTCTCTCCTTTCTTCCCAGGTCTTCCTTTCATACCAAAGTCGCCTCGGCCTCCCTGTGACACAGAACACAAGTTAACCCAGGACAGAGAGTGGTCCTGCTGTCTCCCACACCCACTTGACCCTCCAAGGCCTTTGATGGTCTACCAGGGACACAGTTGCTTTGCCTCAGGAAGAATGTGTGTCTGGCAAGTCACAATGTTACATGGCAACATCCAGGAACTTTTTTCAGGCAAGCCCCAATTTTTGGTTTGAAAGGGACTAGCTGGTGGCCAGCTACCCCCACCCAAAACTCGGTGAGAGTTGCATGGCCTGGCCTTGGGGAGCAAGGACACACCCTGTGACAGTTCGACAGTGTTCATGGCTTTCCCTGCCACAGCAGGTGGGTGTTTAGGCCCCCTCCCTTGGGTGGGGGCAGGAAGAGGGCCCACATACCTCGGGGCCTTGAGGGCCAGGCTCGCCTTTTTCTCCCTGTGAAGCAACAGAGGTCAGTGTACCTTGGCCAGAGACACAGTGTCTGACCTCCTGGGAAGCTGGAGCCTCCTGCAGCCCCACCTCCCTTCCTCACAGGACCCTGGTTTTCAGTTCACGCTAAAGCTCTGATAGGCTTTGGGTGAACACTCTGCTCTGATGATGAGCTATGTCTGAGACTGAGGACCTTGTTCTGCCTCCTAGCACCTGGGCAGACCTGCCTCTACACTGAGGGACCCTTGTGCCTCCTCCCCACCCTCCCTGTCACCCAGGACGGGTGGCACAGAGGAGGCCTCCAGGGAACTATTAGGAACCTTCCATACCCTCCTGGAGATGTCCAGGCCTCTCCTGGGGGGAGGGTCCCTGTCCCATGCCATGACTCACAGGTGTTCCTCGGGGTCCTGGGTAGCTGAATCCAGGTCTGCCGGGGTCTCCCTGGAGGAAGAGACATGAACTGAGGATGGGTTGGGGTGGGGGCTGTACCTAGGAGGTGCAGGTATCCACTGGTGTGAAATGACAAGGTGGGGGGCCGTCCGGGCCAGCTCTGAGAGGCCCTGGAGCTGCTATCATAAACAGGAAAGACAAAGCACAGACTATGTGGCTATCATGTGGTCAGCCCACCCCTTGGGGCCTTGCCTTGGGAAACCCAGGCCACTCACACCAGGGGTGGATGCTGAGGGAGAAGAGTTAGGGAGCTGCTTGGTCCCCTGAGGTGCCCCAGGGTCAGGCCTGGACCTTTCCCAGCAGCCTCACACTAGAGGTGGGGAATGCAGGCTTAGGCCCTTCCTTGTCAAGTCCATCTGACAGTGGCAGTACCCTGAGGCTGGCATGCCTGTCACCTTCCTCTTGGGCTGCTCCCTGGGATAGCTGCCCTACTCCTGTCCCATCTTGCTGGGCCAAGAGGGTCATACCTTGGGGCCAGGTTGTCCCGAGTCTCCACGGGGCCCAGCATCACCAGGGTCTCCCCGAGATCCCTGAGGACAGAAGAGAAATGGGAGTCAGCAAAGATAGGTCTGAACCAGGGCCTGATATGCCCAGTCCAGTTCTGACCACTAGGGAACACTGTTCAGCATCCTGTATTGCCATGGGGGGAATGTGGACTTGTGTTCTGAGAGTCCCAGCTGCCCCACATCACATGCCCACCCAGGCCCCGTAGCCTGTTCTCTTGACACCCCCAACTGGTGGGGCAGGGAGAGGACCCAGAGGGCACCTCTAGGGCAAGATGAGGGAGACTAAGGCTGAGGTAGGGGAAGCCCTGGTTTCCAGAGTTCTGGTGACATTGTCTGGGTTTGTCATGGGGACAGTGGTGGCAGCCAGCCTACCCTGTCCCCAGACAGGAGCCCAACTAGTGCTATGGGGCTGGGGTGGACCTTGAGGTGGGAGATCAGAGGGGTCCCTAGCCATGGGGCTCCAGCTGCCCTACCACTGACCTGCTTCCCAGGCTCCCCAAAAGCTCCCTGGGGGCCTCTGGGTCCAGGCAAGCCTCGGTCTCCCTGGAAAGAAATAGGATGAAGCTGGAGTCCTCTGGGCTGACAGTAGCACCCCAGAGACCCCAATGTCAATCCTGTGGACACTGGTAGGGTCTGGGGTGTGAGCCCAGACCTGCCCTGCCCCTGCTCCTGTGGCCTTCTAGGAAGTCCTGGCCTAGTCCTCAGTCCTGACCATACAGAGCCTGAGCAGTGGTGGCTGGGGGGCAGGAGGAAGGCAGACAGGGTCCCAGAGGTTGGGGAGGGGCAGGCTGGGGGAGGGCAAGCAGGGCTCCCCAGGGCCTGGGCCCTGCCCCGTACTTACCTTGGCTCCTTTGCTCCCCACTTCTCCAGCCAGGCCCCGGGGCCCCTCAGGGCCAGGGTCCCCCTGTAAGAGAGAGGCTGGTAGAGGCTCAACTGGGTCCTGGGTTCCACCTGAGAGGTGGGTGTGGCCCAGGCATGGAGATCCCTGTCTGCTCTAGAGTCTCCAAGGAGTGACACCCTCATGATAAAGCCCTGGGAGTCATCTTTGTTTCCCTAGAGCAGACACAGCCAGCACCCCCATCCCCCTATGCACCTCACCTTCTCCCCCTTGGCTCCATCACTGCCAGGGCTGCCCTTGGCTCCGGGGTCTCCCCTGCGCCCCTGCAGAATTCAGGAATGTTAAGGGAAGCGGCCCCCAGAGCCCTGTGAGCCAGAGGCCTGGAGCCCCTGTGGGGCCCTGATGCTCTGCTCTCTCCAGTAAGACTCTGGTTTTGGGGTCTGGGGACTGAGCTCTGGGGCTCCTTCCAGATGGGCTCTCCTGGGCCTGTGGGCCGCATCCTATACCTTGGTCCTTTTGCCACATGGGTCCTGTCTGATCAGGCTGTAAGCCCTGGGGACTCCCAGGCCACCTTGTCCTCAGGGAACATCAGCCCTGGTGCTGAGTACCCACAACCCCATGGCAGGATGCCTAGGGGCAGCTGGTGCTGGGCTGGGGATACTATATGGTGCTCATGCATGTGTGCCTGGTCTCTCGTCCAGCTCTTACAGGGTCTGGCAGAGAGGGTGAGGCCACATTCCATGGCAGGGTTGGCAGAGGTGGATCAACATGGGGTTCTGCCCAAGGTCCTACTGCCTTCTCTGCTGCAATGGAGCCACAGGGTACATTCCCAGACATTGGGACAGAGGACTCAGAGGCGCAGAGTGGGGCTGGGGAGATGGGCAGGGCACAGGGGACCCCTAGGAACTCACAGGTTCGCCCTTGGGTCCACGGGGCCCAGGCCCGC
Organism: Galago senegalensis; assembly: GCA_963575145.1. Lineage (NCBI taxonomy): Eukaryota > Metazoa > Chordata > Mammalia > Primates > Galagidae > Galago > Galago senegalensis. Next base: position 50,484 of record CAUYTI010150809.1, on the reverse strand, counting down.
CCTTGGCTCCTTTCACACCAGGGCTTCCGGGGGCTCCGTTGTTGCCTTGGTAGCCCTGTGGAGGCAGGAGACAGTCAGGTTGCACCCAGCAGGGGCGTGGTGGGCAGCTCCGTGGTCTCCATTTGACACCTGGTCAGGGGTGCTGGCAGTGTCTGGAGGGGCACATGCCTGTGCTTCTCACCCCTTCCCATGTTTTTAGGTCCAGCAGACACTGCTGGTGAGATCAGGCCATGACCGAGTAGCTGTGTGTCCTGGTTGTGGGTGCTGAGTATGCAGGGCCCCTCACCTTACTGCCTTTGGCTCCGCTGTCCCCTGGGGGTCCTCTGCGTCCTGGGCGGCCAGCGTCCCCCTGGAAGGGTTTGTAGGAGTTAGCCTCAGGCTTCTCAGCAGGATCCAGAGGCATAGGGTACCCAATGGCAGGACAGGATCGGGGCAGGCTTGAGGCACACACTACCCACAATGTCCAGGGAGCACCTGGTATGTCAGAGGCTGGCTAGGGCTGTGGACAGAACCTTAGCCATTGCAGGGTGGTGACCCCAGTCTGCTCTGGCTGTCCTGCACCTCTGTGAGGTTCCCTACCTTGGCACCTTGGTCTCCTCGCTCCCCGGGGCTCCCTGCTTCCCCTGGGTAACCGTCGGGACCCTGAGAGAGAGAATGAGAGATGCAAAGCCGCAGTTTAGTGCTGGGCACAGAGCTTGGGGCTTCAGTTCTCCCCCAGGCCACTTCTACCTGACCCAGAGCCAAATCCATTTTCTGGGCCAGAGAGGCAGCCCTTGCCCTTGTTCGAGGCCCCTGGCTCACACATAGCCCTACCCTTGAGGCCCTGCTGGCCTTTCAGCTGGGAGATAGAGCTGCCTAGGAGCACCACAGCTCCAGACACACTGAGTCTCAAGACTATAGGAGCCCACCAGGCCTAAGCCTGTGATGCAGGGGCTCCTGAGGTGTCCCAACATGAGCCCTGCCCCTGCTGAGCCTCGTACTGGGGTCAGGGATGGGCGGGAGGGGCTGGGCTGCAGGGAGAGCCAAAGCATTGGTGACACCCAGTAACCCCAGGCAGGCCAGCTCAGCCATGTGTCTCAGGGCAAGGTGAAACCCTACTTACCCTGCTTCCAGGGTCCCCCTTGCAGCCAGGAGGTCCAATGCGTCCCAGTTTGCCCTGAAGAAGGGCAAAAACAGTGTCAGGGTAGGGTTCTGGAGTCTTCATGTGCCAATGATGGAGGCTTAAATGTAGGCACAGCCCTAGCCTCTATGTGCATGTGTGGGTGCACATGTGTGTGTGCATGCAAGCATGTCCATGCTATGTGAACTACGAGGGCAGCTGGGGCATCCCCAAGAGATCCGGCCCAGAGATGTGCCCAAGGCTCACTCTACCTTCTGTCCATCAGTCCCATTCTTGCCAGCCAGGCCGGGTGCACCCTGGAAAGAGAAGGAAGAGGGGCTCTGTAAGGCCTGATCCCTACATCCTCCAAGCAGCAGGAAGATACAGCTCTGCCCACCCCCTGGCCCACCACCTGCCTACCTTCCGACCATCTGCTCCAAATTCACCCTGTGTGGAAGGAATTTGAGGGTAGTTAGTATCACAGACAGCACTGCCTCTAGGTGCAAGTCAAAGACCTCAGGCCAAATATGAGGCCAGAAGAATGCCAGAACCCCTGTGAAAAGCCCAGGCCTGTGCCCCCAGGAATGACTGGCAGGCTCCGATGGACACTGCTGAGGGAGTCTGGCTGAGGCTGGTGCGAGGTCTAAAGTTCGGCTGTTCAGCACTGCAGACTTACCTTCTCCCCTTTGAAGCCAGGAACACCCTGAGAGCAGAAGAAAGAGCAGGGTATCACTCCAGGGCTCTGTGAGATGTGGGCTAGAGGGCAGCTGGAGCCCGAAAGCTGAGGGTGTGTGTGTGGGCTGTGTCCAGTGACTGGGATTCTAACAATTGGTGGAGGAGGTGAGGCCGGGGTCAGCTGATGCTTAGCCTTGGGGTGACTGTCAAACTATTGATGTGCTGCTTCTCTTTGGTAATGAAGTGGGGAGGGTGAGCAGGGGGGTACCAGGCTTGCCTGCCCATTGCAACTTGCCTTGGGTCCTGGGAATCCGATGGGGCCTTCAATGCCTGGATCTCCCTGCAGAGGAGCAAAGACCCCAGATGTGAGCCCAGCTTGTGGGCACGACTGGAGGGTGGGAAGGGACAAGGCTGAGGACACTCACCTGTCTCCCCTTCTGACCAGGCTCTCCTGGCTCACCCATGTTGCCTTTGGCGCCCTAAAAGCAGATGACAGAGTAAAGGGTGAACCAAGCAGGTGGCTGGCAACCAGCCAGGAACCTGCCGCTCTCCTCTGAGAAGTAGTTTGAGAAGGTGCTGGACCCAAGGGCAGCTGCTCTAGGGGTGGCCTCCATCAGACCACAGCTTCCTCTGACCTGTCTCCTTGAGTCCTGACAAACAGCCCCTGTGAGGGGCCAGGCACCAGGGTCCTTTTTCACCCAATGGCTGCAGCCACAGCCAGCACTGGGCTCTGACTCCCATCACACTGCCAGGAAGATTAATTAATTCCTCTATGTGAGTGACTTTAGACCAATGAGGACTTTAGGAATGAATATAAAGGTAACATCCCCTTGGAATTAAGATTTCAACTATGGGCAGCGCCTGTGGCTTAAAGGAGTAGGATGCCAGCCCCATATACTGGAGGTGGCAGGTTCAAACCCAGCCCTGGCCAAAAACTGCAAAAGAAAAAAAAAGATTTCAACTGTAATAAAGGACTATATTTAGCAAGCTCACCTACGTATTAATATGCCTCCAATTTAGGTGCAAAGAGGGGCAGAAGACAGGGAGAATTAAGACAGGGTCAAAGGAGAGAGAAGGGAAGGCCATCAGAACTCAGAGGGGGGCAGAAGCTTCTGCAGTATTTCAGGCCCTGTCCTGGGGTCTCCCCCTGCCCCTGTCCTCAGTGGTCCCTGTGGCAGCTTCCTGCAACCCACCCACAGGATGCCCCGCTGCATGAGGTCAGGGCTGGGAGGCAGAGTCATTGTAGCTACAGTGGGGAGGGCACTGCTGCCAGGACCAGGAGAAACCCAGGGAAAGGGGTGGCAGGGAGGGTTGGGCCTGTGGCCTGGAGATGTCTCACCCTGGAAAAAGTACCAAATTCCTACTGGTATAGATGGCTTGCAAGGGAGGTTAGAAGAAAATGCAAAGCTACTTAGTAATAGCTTCCTTTATGTTACTTTAAATTCTTTGCCTCATCTTCTCAGACATTTCTTTTTCCTCTGCCTTTCCTTATACTTTTTGACAGATGTGAACTATTAAAGTTTCAGAAGCTATTTTAGTGAATTTGGAAGGATTTTATTATACACCTGTTGTTAGGAAAATGGAGGGCCATTTGAGCCAGGATCTCTCAACTATTCATGTGATAAACTGCAAAAGTGGTTGCTTTACATTAATAAGCAACCATATTATTAACAACAACCCATCTCTTATTTACTTACTTGATCATACTTGCTCAGGTATTTTAATAACATCTCTTAATAATTTTTAGAAGTTCTTATTTTTCTCAAATAATATTTAAAAGGAAGTAGACAAAAACTGAATTTTAGTCTCTCTAGGGTCAGAAGTGTTAAGACCATCCTAGGCACAGCCAGCCCTAGGTGGAGTTCAGGGATGGGCTGGAGGCTTCCCAGTGGTGTGGACCCTGTGGGTGAACCAGGCACCTTACCTTCTGTCCGCGGTAGCCCTTGGGGCCGGGGGGGCCGGGGATCTCCAGGCAGCTAACCTTGTAGCACTGCAATGAGGAAGTGGAGAAGCAGTGGTTTAGGTGTATGTGTGGGGATCCCAGGTGGCCCCTAAATCCTATGGAGACCACAGGGATGGGGTGCAGGAGCTAACTTGCAGGGCACCAGGCCCTGCCCCCACCCTGGCAGATCCCTAGAGTCTGGTTCTCAGTTAAGTGCTCTAGTCAAATTTTAAAAAACCAAGGCTGAGTTAAGCTAGGATAGAAAGTAAAGAGGATTAAAGCTCACAGACAGGGTGTTGACTAGGCACCAGGTATGTATACAGGAGTTAAATCTCCATGTGAGGGAGCAACTCTTCTGTGGCAGCTCATGTGTCTGCAAGGGACCTGAACATGGAGGTCTCAGACACCTGCTCCCGGATGTCCTCTGTCCCAACCCTCTGACTCTCTTCTCGGTGTGCTCTGCGGGTGACCCTAACACTGACTTAGGAACTTAGCCTGGCTTTGGCTGGGAGCCCTTTGTCCAAAATCAAATGTCTCAAGGCCCAACACAGAGAAGTGCTCTCCACCAGGAGCACCAGGAGCCAGCAGCCTGATGTGGCAATCTTTGATGGGTCAGCGGCTTCAGAGGCCCAGGGAGTGGCTGGCCAGCGCTAGCAGGAAGGGGTAGCCACTCACCTCCCCATAGGCTTCGTGTTTCTGCAGGAAAGGAGAGAGAGGCAGGTGAGTCGCGCGGGGCCTTAGCCACCTCGCTGCAGAGAAGGGGCTGCGGCCTGCGGGGGAGCCCTCCCAGACCCCCATCTAGCCCCGCCCCACCCACTTCTCCCGCCTGACCACACCCTTCATTGCCCTGCGCACCATGACCCGGATGATGCGCTCGATAGTGTCCTGGTCGATCTCTAACGAGTCCGGCAGCATCGTGGCGTAGCTGTTGCGGTAAAGCTCGAGCGGCGGGCTGGCAATGTCGCGCAGGCCCTGCTCCTTCACGTTGCGGTTGGGGGCCACGGCGAAAAGACGCACGCCCTCCTCTCGCGCGCGTTCAGCCTGCAGCTTAATGCCACCACAAGGGCTGCCCGTGACGTGGCCGTCGGTGATGACCACGGCGAAGTGCACGCCGCGGCCGCCCAGCTGCCTCACTTGCTGCGTCATGTTGGCCAGAGCGCAGTCGGTGAAGGTGCCCCGGCGGAACGAGCGCACAGCTTGTAGGCTGCGCGTGAAGGACGCGCGGTCGCTGCCTGGCGGGCTGAACACCTCCACCTGGTCGGAGAAGTGCAGGCCGCCGTAGCGCCAGCTCAGCGCCACCTGGCCCAGATACAGCTCGTTCTGCAGCTGGCTGATGAGCTGCGGCACGAACTGCTGCATGTGGGACAGCAGGATGTCTGTGGGGGGCTGCATGGCGACGCTCTCCGAGGTGTCCAGCACGAAGTACACGTTGACGGGGCAATCGGCCTTCTCTGGGGGACAGGGAACACCAGCCTGTCACGGGCATGCCTTGGCTGCCACTGGGAGTGGTTTCCGTGGGCGTCCCTGTGGCCCCCTGCCTGCCTGGACCACGCCCCCAGGCCCTGCCCCTACCTGGGCAGTTGTTATTTCTCTCTGAGGTACCAGGTGAGATGACTTCCTGCTGCTGGGCATGGACGGCCCTCAGGAGCCCACAGAGCAGAAGCACGGAGCAGGGGGCCCCAAGCATCTTGGCAGCACCGTGTGCCCTGAGACCTGTAACAGGGAGAGGGGCCGCTGTAGAGGCATGCAGCCCCCCCACCCCCCTTCCTCTCCCACCGGCGCAAATAGGTCAGGGCGACTGGGAGGCTCTGCCCCTCGTTCCTGGAGGAAACTGGAGCCTGTGCTTGGCACACGTCATTGCCAGCATCTGGGCTGGGTTATACCCTCTGCCTCAGCCCTGGGTGGGGCCACAAACATTTAGCGGATGCAAGTGGTCTTAGTTCTGGGTAGGATTTGGATGTTCAAGGCCCCTCCCTGTCCTCTGGAGCCAGGGGGTGGGGGTAAACTGGGGGCCCTTCCCCTGCCTGGTTCTGCACAGAAGTGTGGACAGAGGGAAGGGGGAGAGAGGCCCAGCCACAGGGGAGGACTCGTAGTCCCACTGCAAGCTCAGGCAAGTCATCTTCCCTCTAGCCTGGTTTCCTCCCCTTCATTTACTGCTTAGAGACAAGGTCTCACTCTGTCACCCAGGCTGGAGTGCAGTGGTATGATCACAGCTCACTGTAGCCTCCAGCTTCTGAGCTCAAGTGATCCTCCTGCCTCAGCCTCTGGGGTATCTGGGATTACAGATGTGTGCCACCATGCCCAGATAATTTTAATTTTTTTGTTAACTTTAATTGTAAAGACAGAGGTCTTACTATGTTGCCCAGGCTGGTCTCAAACTCCTAGCCTCAACCAGTCTTCCCACCACAGCTTCCCAAAGTGCCTGGACTCTGCCACTTTAAAGGAGACGTTGACAAGGTCCAAGGGAGGACTCTGTCTAGTCTAGGGTTACTTAAGTCTGGCTTCCCATTGGGTATCTGGTCCCCAGAACAAATGGATTCAGTCCTCTTTCTCTCTTTCTCCTTTTCTTGTTTTTGAGACAGAGTCTCAAGCTGTTGCCTTGGATAGAGTGCTGTGGTGTCACAGCTCACATCAACCTCAAACTCTTGGTATTAAGTGATTCTTTTGCCTCAGCCTCCCAAGTAGTTGGCACTACAGGCACCCACCACAATGCCCAGCTATTTTCTTTGTTGTTGTTGCCATAGTTGTTTAGCAGGCCTGGGCCAGGTTTGAACCCACCAGCCTCAATGTATGTAGCTGGCGCCCTACCCACTGAGCTACAGGTGCCACCCTAGTCCTCTCTCTCTTGAGTACCCTCCTTGCCTCCTGTGGTTTGGCCTGAGATCCAGTTCACAGCTGGAGGAGGCCACTGAGGTGGAGCCAGAACTGGTCTCACTGTGCCTGCTGGCCAGGGTCCTTTAGCCACTGACTGGCTCCCAGGATGGGGCTGTCAGCAACTGGGATGAAAGGGTATCAGAACCCAGTTCAAAACATGCAGTTACAGGAGGTGATGCAAAGTCAGTGTGGGCACTGCCCTCTACTCTGTGCACATGTCCATCAAGTTGGCCAAAGGCCCACAGGCGTGGAAGACATCCTAGCTAGAACCAGGGCTGGGGCTTCCCAGGAGAGGGCCCTGGCCTCTGTTAGGTCTTCTGTGGATGGGATGACCCAGGTCAGACCTGCCCTTCTGTTCCTTCCCATAAGGTCTGGGAAGGAACAGAAGCATTGGAAGGAAGTTCCTTCCCAAAAGGCTGTGAATTCCTTCATACCTATAAGGCCCAACGCTTCTCTGCTGTTTAACCTGTTTCAGAACATCAAAATGTAACTTTCTTAATTTATTTTTAAAACTGGCACAATCAGAGACTAAAACTTGATAAAGAAATCCCTACTTGTTGTAGTTGTGCAGAAGCTTTTTGGTTTGATCATGTCCCATTCATTTATTTCTGGTGTTGCTGTAATTGCCAAGGACATCTTCATAAAATCTTTTCCCAGGCTAATGTTTATAGTTTCTTCCACACTTTCTTCTAGAATTTTTATCATTTTGGGTCTAAAATTTAAATCTCTTATCCAGTGAGAGTCAATTTTTTGTAAGTGGTGAGAGGTGCAGTTCAAAGGTTTAGTCTCCCACATGTGACTAATCAGTTTTATTAGCGCCATTTATTAAATAGGGATTCTTTTCCCCCATGCATGTTTGTCTGCTTTACCAAAGCTCAGATGGTGATACATGACTGGTTTCATCTGTAGGTTCTGTATTCCATTGCATAGATCTGTGTCTCTATTTTTGTGCCAGTACCATCTTGTCTTTTTAAGTACTCTTTCTAGAAACTGAGTAAGAGATGAGAGATGGGTTAGTGACTTAAAGTTAGAACGATTGAGAGAAGAGAATTTATATTTAGGAGACTCGAACCTATTTATATGCTTAGGAAGTGGGCTTAGTGGAGAGGAAAATGAGCAAAGAGCAGCGTGAAGTGGTGGCAAGTGATGAAGGTGGTGGGAGTTAGAATCTGATCATAGCCGTGAACACTAGAAGGAGGTAAGTACACTTTAGCCTCAAGAAAGAAGGGAAGGGTAAGACAGTGTTTGATGATAAATACAAACTTTTAGAATGAAGGGAGGGTCCCAAAAGGTTATTTTTGATTATACTAACATTTTTGGGAAAGCACAAAGTATGTGCTAAGAAAGATGATTGTAACTGAGGAAAGAGAATAAGTTTTAAACAGAAGCTTTGTGGAATTGGAGATGAACTCCTGGACTGCAGTTACCTAATGGTGATTAAATAACAATATTTTGTTCATATGAATTTCAACCATATTGATATGTAGTCATGCAAAAATATGATTGCCTTTCATAGAATCCTATAGATGTGTCAGCATAGGGCATTGCAAGCGAAAGTAATTTGAAATAGGGCTAAGGTTCATCTTTAGTGTCATTCATGCCGTGTTAATTTAATTAACTTAGTAAAATGTACATAGGAACAAATACAAAACAAAACAACAAATAACAACCAGGTGTGCAGTATGCACCTATAGTCCCCACTACTTGCTGAGGCGGGAGCATCAGTTAAGCCTAAGAGTTCAAGGCTAAAATGTGCTATGATTACACCTGTCAATAGTCATTGCACTCTAGCCTGGGCAATATAGCAAGACCCCAACTCTTAAAAAAAGGAAAAAAACAATAAAAAACCCAGTCATTTCTGATTAACACACATGTGCATGTGTTTCTGTGAATTCACACATACAGGTATTTATTTGTATGTTAAATAGGACAACTGCTTTGTTTCTGTTTTTTAGATGTTTGATGTAACTGAAGGGGCTCTGGGGACTGTGAGCCCCACTCACAATTTTGAACCTCCTCATTATGATGGCATAGAAGCATTAACCATTCAAGGAGATACCCTATTTAGTGGGTCCAGAGATAATGGAATCAAGAAATGGGACTTAGCTCAAAAAGATCTTCTGCAGGTAATGCAAAACCTCTTCATGAGTGGAGCAGCCATTTCAAAACCGCTCAGTAGTTTGTGTAAGAACTTGAAAAACTTCTATGTAGATTTTTATTCTTTAGGGATATATTAATTAGAGCTTTCTCTTAAAGAATGTTTCTTGGTCACTTGCCAGAGTCACTAATTGGGAGAAGGGAAACATTCAACATTTATTGATACTTGTTAGATGAGGGCAGAATAGACACTGAAAAGAGCTGAAAAATCTGGAATTGTCCTATACATATGTTTATTATATAAAGTCAGCCTTGGAGTAGGGTAGTTGAAATTTCCCATTTTGTTCTGTTTTGCTTTATGAACACATTCTAAAGAGTACCAAGTTTAGCTGAAGTCAAGAGTAATATAAATGATTCCCACAGAAGCACTTTCATGCACCCAAGAATGATGGTTCTCCCATATCCTACAGAATGATAGTTGGGTTGAAGGGCTATGTCAATAAAGTCGAATATAGGTGTCTTTCTAATTCCTAGGGTAAAAAGTTAGTTAGCAGATCAAATTGTTCTCAGTTTCAAGCTTCTCCACATATATGTACAAGTATGTGTTTGCAACTTATTTTGGTGTGAAAGCGTCAGTTTGGAAGGGTCCCTGAAGCTGCTCATTTCTTCTTTTTCCCCTCAGCAAGTTCCAAATGCGCATAAGGATTGGGTCTGTGCCCTGGGAGTGGTGCCAGGACACCCTGTTTTGCTCAGTGGCTGCCGAGGGGGCATTTTGAAACTTTGGAACATGGATACTTTTGTGCCGGTTGGAGAGATGAAGGGTCATGACAGTCCTATCAATGCTATCTGTGTTAATTCCACCCACATTTTTACTGCAGCGGAGTAAGTATTCTTATGTAATTTCTCTCTGTTGGTTGTTGCATTCAGGCTTAATAAACACTACACAAAAGCTGTAAAGAACTAGAAACATTATACATATGAAATCTTCAATCGTAGTCCCGCTAATGTCTGTTTTGAGATGTCTTATTTATATTTTCTGATGGGTATGGTGGACATTGAATTTAGGCTCCTCAGATTACCTGACAATACTGTTACCCCTGTATTAGCATTCTGCTTATTAAACAAATCCTGCTTGCCACATCTTTCCTTGGAGATTTTAATTAAAAAAAAAATTATAGAAGACTAATTTCCTAAAGGTGTTTATTTTCAGAAAAGCAACAAATTTGCCATTCTTTGTATTTAGAACAAATCATTTAAAAAAAATCTCTGTGTGCTTCTGCCTTCCTTTAAAAGTATAAGTACACAGGAATCCCTCTGTGTATGCCCTGGGTATTGTTCCAGACTGCTGGGAATAAACAAAACAGCCCAAACCCCCATTTACAGTCTAATGAGAAGGAATGAAAAATAATAAGCAGAGTATATTAGATGGTGATAGGTGCAATCGTGAAAAATAAAGCAGGAAGAGAGAAGGGGGGTTTGCTGTCAGGGTAAGAAAATAGGGTGGTTGGTAAAGACTTCACCGAGAAAGTGACATTGAATAAGATGCTTCAAAGAGATGGAAAGATGTGATCATAAAAATGACAATATACGTATGAAAGTAGCATGTATTTTGGAAAGGAAAGCTCATATATTATAATGTGAGATGTTGGAGTCGTTCAAATAAAAACGCAATTTCTTATAAATATCTATCTTCAATATCTCCCTATTTTTGGTGCACTAGTTATTTATTTGAGCACCGCCTTGATTCAGTGTCTCCCAAATGCGTAAACACCTGATTTTATTTTGAAACCTCTGCTTTATTTCTGTGTTATTTCCTATTTGTGCTGCTTCCGTTGAATCTCTCTTTTCATTTAGATTCATTTTCCTTCATCTCTAAGGTACATCAAAGCCAATTTACTTTGTTTTTCTAAGGCACTTATCTCTGATGCTTCATTGATGGTATTTATAAGATGCATTACCTTCTGAAAAGTCACCACTTCTGTTTATTTGCTTTAGTGCATCACTGAGGCCTGGAGGTTCGGGCCTGTGATCTGATTATATTTACCTCCTTTTTATGATATGGCCTCATTTTTTTTTTTTAAAACCTAAACTTTTTTTCAGTTTATTCAGGGTGCATCAGATGCAAATGTATTTACTGTGTATTTTAAAAATCATAGGAAATTAGCAAATAAAATCAGAAGACCTATGTTAAAATCAATTTGACTCATTTGTTATCTAACAAACATTTATAAAGTGCTTACTGTTTACAAGGCATTGTTGTAAGTGCTTTGTAGGCATTAACTCAAATAAGTGATTTGGACCTCAAATAAGTGATTTTCAACCCATGTGCCATGAGAGGATCTTAGGTATGTCGCAAAAAGTCTTAAAGATCATTAGTTAAATTGTTTTCTAAGGAAGCCCAGAGCACAGTAAGTATATTCTTTTTAAAAATCTTTTTCTTGATCAGTATAATTTAAATGTGCCATGGAAGTTTAACAATGGGTTCAAGTGTGCTGTGAGATTAAAAAAAAAAAAAAGGTTGAGAACCACTGTTCTAGAAGATAAGTATTATTGTTACTGTCACCTCTATTTTACAAGTGGGAAAAGTGAGGCATTGTATTTATATAGTAATTTCATCATATCTGTTATTTCTGGATCTGGTGTCATTGATTTATTTTTTCCTTAATTACTGATCACTTTTTTTCTGCTTTTTTTCATGTCAAGTTATACTGTATTTGATGTTGGACTTTATAATAGTGTTTTTCATCTTGATTTTGTTGTATTTTGTATTCCTTTAAAGAGTGCTGGACTTTGCCAGGCAGTTGAATTACTCATAGTTCAGCTTCATCTTTTTGAGGCTTGTTTTTAAACTTGATCAGCTACGTCTAGAATGGTTTTTACTCTGGGGTTAGTTACCTCTTCTGCTAAGGTTTAACTCTTGGATTTCTACTGACTGTCCTGAGTGTTAAGTGATATTTCTCTAGTAGGTTCATCAGAAATTGAACATCTCCGGGAATTGTTCAATTTATTCCTCCCTGGGAGTTATTTTTTTTGGTCTTATCTTACAGTCTTACTCTGTTCACGTGCAACTTAGCAATCAGTCAAAGACTCTCCTCTTTCTACCTGGTCTTGGAAATTCCATCTACTACTGACTTTCTAGATGTTGTCTTCTCCCATATCAGTTCAGTGATTCTGTGGTTCTCTGGATGGGTTCCCCCTGTCTGTGCTGTGCTATGGAAAATGCTTCTAGGCACAAAGCCAGGACCCTCACAGAGTTCATTTTGTTCCCGTTTTCTCAGGGATCACAGTGCCACACTGCCTGTTGCCTACTGTTTGAAAATAGATGTTCCATACATTTTGTCAAGTTTTCTCTCTCTCTCTGTTTTTTTTTTTTTGGAGACAAGAGTCTCACTGTTACCCAGGCTAGAATGTCATGGCATCAGCCTCTATCACAGCAACCTCGAACTTCTGGGTTCAAGTGATCCTCCTGCCTCAGCCTCCTGAGGATCTACAGCTGCTCTCCATGACACCCAACTAATTTTTGTATTTTTAGTAGAAAGAGAGTCTCAGTTTTGCTCAGGCTAGTCTTCAACTCCTGAGCTCAGACAGTTCTCCCACCTTCTGGAGTGCAAGGAATACAGGTGTGAACCACTGCATCTGGCTGAGTTTTCTGGTTTTTAACAGTAGGAGGGTTAACCTGGTATGAGTTCCTCTGTCCTGGCTAGTAGTGGAAATCCAATCTTCTCACACTTAAGGTATTCAAAACTGAATTGATCTTCCTAAGAAACCTGCACATCCCACAACCTTCTCCATCACAGCTGATGGCTTCTCTGTCTTTTCTGAACTCAGGCCAGACCCTTCATTCCTCCTTTTTTCTTTTACACTCCATATCTAGTCCATCAAAGGTTCCCTGGTGCCGTTAGGGCTGAGGCCATACTTGACTTGACTTTTTGAACATCTGTTACCTCCCTAGCCTTACCTTCTAGTACCCTGTGGTCTGGCCCTTCTCTTGCAACTACAATAACCTCTTTGCTGGTTCGAAAATACTAGGCTTGCCCCTGCCCTAGGGCATTTGTCCAGCTGCTCCCTTTGCCTGGAATGTTTTGCTGTCAGAGATCCTGACCTTCCTCCAAATCTCTCATTGTCTTACAGCATACCCTGGCCATTTTATTTAAGATTATAATCTTTCCTGTTACCTACTGCCCCCTGCCAGGCTCTACTTCTAAGGTACTTGATAGTTTCATCATTTATTCTAGGTTATCATTTATTCTGTCTCTTTTCACTAGAATATATGGTCTATAATGGTTTTGTTTTTGATTTTTTGAGAGAGTCTCATTATGTCGCCCTCAATAGAGTACTATAGGGGTCACAGCTCACAGCAGCCTCAAACTCTTGGGCTTAAGCTATTTTCTTGCCTTAACTTCCCAAGTAGCTGGGACTACAGGCACCTGCCACAGTGCCCAGCTACTTTTTTGTTGTAGTTGTCATTGTTGCTTAGCTGGCCTGGGTCCGCCAGCCTTGGTGTATTTGGTCAGTATTGTAACTACTGTGCTATGGGAGCCAAGCCTGGTTTGGGTTTTTAAATCTTACTTTTTAAGTAAGCATCTTACTTTTTAAGTAATCTTACTTTTAAAAGGCAGCATCTAGAACAGTGCCTGGCACATAGCAAGTTCTCAGCAAACATTTGTTGAGTAAATAATTGAATGAATAAATGGAATGGTTGAATGGGCAGATAAATTAACATATTCCGTTGCTGTTGTTAATGTATGTGTGTTGTGTGGGATGGTGAGAAGGCTAACTGATTAAAATCTAGAAAGCCTGGCTTCTAGCAAGCTCTGCCTTTCCCTGTGTAACAGGGGCACACCCTACACTCTTAATTTTCCTTGGAATGGAACACATAACCTCTGAGGGTATATTAACTATAAAATTCTATAGACACTCTTCCTTTCCTTTGACTTTGGGTTCATCAGGAAATTGGAAAAAGAAACATTTCCTTTAAGCCATGAGAGGCATGTTAAGAATTGTCATTGTCTAGGAGCTAGTTCTGGTGTCTACCTACCTGCTGGGTGAAAAGAAACAAATTTTCTCAGAAACACTTTTTTCTTAAATTTAAAATTTACTTTAATTGGCAAATAACAATTGTGAATGTCAAAGGCACCTTTTAATCTATGTTCTGTGCTGGGTGGAGTATTAGTCCACTCTCGATAGCTTTCTCTATGTATTGATTTGCTGATACACGCAAAAATAATTCTTCATGACTTTGCCAGATTCACCAGCCCTGCCCCAGCCTCACTATAACCTTTAGGGGGTTGTGCCCAGAGACCTCTGACCCTCTGTCATTTCACTTACTGTTTTTTGAAATGATGAGCAGCAGTGTTTGGGGTGGGGGGGGCTCTGGAGCAAGATTGCCTGGATTCAGATCTCAGCTCTTTCACTTACTTTAGTATCTGGACCTCAGTTTGCTCAGCAATAAAAAGGGGATCATAGTAGTACCTATCTCTAATGGTAGTTAGACGGGGTTAAACGTGTTACTGTGTGGCATGAGCACAGGGTAGCAAGCCCAGCACATAGTAAGCCATTGATGGTATGAGTTATTATCATTATTATTATACGTTTGTTATGCCTATAAGACAATGTATATATTTTACTTGCATTTGTTAAAGGCCTGTTAAGAAAATCTTTCCATGATAGAAGAATTCTAAGAGCTTTTTTCTCAATTTTTCTGTCCCTGTTCCTAAGTTCATTTTAAATTTATTGTTTTGTAGTGATCGAACTGTGAGAATTTGGAAGGCTCGCAATTTGCAAGATGGTCAAATCTCTGACATGGGAGATCTGGGGGAAGAAATTGCCAGTAATTAAATGTTAATGAAGATAAGTTATAAACTGAATACTGTGATAATACTTGATATGTGCTTTATGGAAAATGTTGTACTGCATTTATTAGGCAAAAACTTACGATTAACTTACGATTGGATTAACTGGAAAATATATCTGAGTCCACCTGCTGAATATAAATGGTGTTGTAATAAAATTGTGTGCTATCTCATGTGCTAACTTTAATGTCTATCAATACATATATATCCTATAATCGATAAATTGCTTTATTCGCACTTTTATTGTGGCTGGATTTTTGCACCTAAATATAAAAAAAAAAACTTCAAATTATTTGAATTATAAGATGTCTGCTTGTGTGACAGTCAGAAAATACACCTGGACTACAATGCAACCCACTGTTCAATCATTCATAGAGTCTATCCAAGTGACTTATATATTTAAACATATTGGGAATGTTAGTCAAATCGTGGTCTACTTGTCCGGTATTTATATCAGTCTATAGTGAGTTCCCAAGTTTCAAAACTGTTTTAATATAATGGCAAGAAAAGAAGATATGAAACTATTGTTACTGAGTTTTCATAAAGTGGAATTGACCTTAATTTACTAACAAGAAAAGTTAAACAGTCTGTGTTAAATGTTGGCGTTCACGTGTATTGACCAAAGTTTTGCAGCTGTGCTATATCCTATGCTCAGGACTAAAACGTTGTTAAATTGTTCTTTTATTAGTGCTGTGCATAAATTCTGTGATGGCAAACACTGTCCCTGTCCTAACAGAAATATATTTCGATCTATTTTCCTATGGAGTTGTTTCTGTTATCACCATTTAATTTCATTTTTATTTAATAGTAGTATTTCCTTCCATTTTATCTAATTTTTTTATATGCTGCTAAATATATTTTAAATACACTATGTTTGCAAATCTAGGTAGCTAGGATGAGAACTATTATCATCTGTGGTGGGAAAAGTTGTGTAAATAGGTAGATTGTATAGAGAGACTATCTTGTATTGTGCCTGTATGAATTTTTAAATGCTGTAGATTGAATTTTGCAAAAAGGATGTATGATATTTCTGTCTGCTCAGAATATTAATTTGTAAATTCTGCAAATTTAATGTTGTTGTAGATGGTATAACATTTGAAATTATTGCCTTATGTGATCATGTTCCCCTGAAAATATTTGCTTGTAAATGAACGCTTAGCTAGGGCTTAAATAAACATGTTGGTATGAATTATTTTTATTTCATTGTCCTTTTTCTAAATGTAAGAAAATGGTGAGCAAGGAGAGAGGGCATGAAGGGTGCTTCTGGGGTTCTAGCAATGTTCTATTTTGTGACATGGGCCCTCAATGTTCCCTAAGCATTCACATTATATACGCATGTTCAACTGTATGTGTATTTCTCCATCCTCTTTTATATATGAGTTCTATGCTTCATAACAAAATATTAAAAAATAATTTTAAGAAAGGGGTTTTCCTATAAAGACGAAACTCAGCTACTTTGTAGCCTTGCTGCCTTCCCTGAAGGAGGGCAGTGTGCCAAGACCGGAGAAAGGCTGTCAGCTGTTTTGAATTGTCAGTCTAGTTACAGTGTTTCTTTTTGCAGGACTATTTCCCAACAATTCATTAATTGCACAATTAACTTATTCAGTAAATGTTTACCAAGCAGACATGGGACCAGGTATTGGGCATGGAAAATAACAAGACTGAGCTGACACTTGCCTTCTGGATGGGGAGACATAATAAAACCAGCACGTACATAACAGCTTGGTAAGTATCAGAAAGGGAAGCTCCAGGGTGCCTTTAGAGACTCTAATCCGGACCTGGAGTGAGCTACAGGCCTCAGCACTGTGTTTGCTTATGCAAAATACGAAGTTCAGCGTCTGCTTTACCTCTTAAGTGCTAGAGGCTCTGCTACTGTGGATCCAGGAATCCAAGAGCATGTGTAAAAGAGGCAGTCTTCTAGGAGAATTTACATTTTCAAATATAACCTTAACCCCCAAACATCCCAGATATGGGAAGGTTAAAATAATTTTTAAAACAGTCTCAAGAGGTGGCACCTGTAGCTCAGTGGGTAGGGCACCAGCCACAGACACCAAGTCTGGTAAGTTCAAACCCGGCTGGGGCCAGCTAAAACAACAATGACAACTGCAACAAAAAAATATAGCCGGGCCTTGTGGCGGGTGCCTGTAGTCCCAGCTACTTGGAGGCGGTGGCAAGAGAATCACTTAAGCCCAAGAGTTTGAGGTTGCTGTGAGCTGTGACACTATGGCACTCTACCAAGGGCAACATACTAAGACTCTATCTCAGCAAACAAACAAACAAACAAGAAAACAGTCGCAATAGTGCCTCTAAAGTTTAGAAATGGATCACTTGTTGCCATGTACGAGATATATGCCATGTCCCCCCATACACACAGAATAGCCTCTCTTTTTTTGGAGAGGTATGTTGCTTTCAAATCCAAGTCTTTGCAATGTAACTAAAGACAGCTGACACAATTTTGCATATTAATTTAGCCATGCCGCACATGTCCACATTTATTTATTTAATTCCCAGCTGATTTGGAGTCTTTTATTTAAATTAAAATCATCACCATGTAACAAGTTGTTCCATGCTGCTATTTGTGTTCTTTTCCTGAGCGTTGCCCATATCTCCATTTAAAATCATTTCCAGTTCTGTTTTCAATCTCACAATAGGTTGTTCTCTTGTTTTGTTTTGTTTTTTTTCCGTTGGGGATATGATTTCCAAACTGCTGTGTAGAATATGCTGGTGGTTGGGATTTTGTATTTGCAAAATACAGATATAGAATGTACAGAGTGCTACACAGGAGCATTACAACACAGAAGTGACTGTTTCCTAGTTTCTTACCATAAGAAGATACTCAGGTTTAAAATGTAATCTGTGCCATGAATCTCTGCTTTTTTAAATAATGAAAATAATCATCGTAGCTGATGATTACTGGGCATTTACTTCCCCTTTTGCTTGACAGAGCATCCTCTACAATGTGGGTAATCTAAAATGCTATTGATTCTCAGGAGCACACAATTTCAGGCATGTTTAATGTGAAAAGATGGTGTACTTCCCAGAATTAATGAAATAGAGTATTACAGATTGTGGAGTTCTTGCCAAACAGTAAAAGAGTAGCGAATGCCCACTATATCATACCGCAGATAACGCAATTCCAAACCCCTTCTAATATGTTTTCATGTATTTTAGGTTTAGGAAGAGCAAAGACACATATCTCAGGCCTTATTTCCTTTGTGTCCCCCATTTAACTTGGCTTCCACCAAAGATATAAATCCAGACAAGAGATGGAGTGAGGAGGAATCAGTGCTTCTGTGGCACAGTGTTTTAGTGGTAGCAATGACGGGGTTCCAGTGGCTGGTTGCCGGCTGTGGAAACTGAGACACCAGATATAGGGGGACCTTTCTGCGGGGACCTGGCTGAGGTGGTGATCTTAAAGTCAGCAGTGGGGGCAGAGGTTCCCTTGTTCCCCATCATCCTGACTGTGGTGGGGTTAGTAACAGGTGGACTAGTTCTGGAGGATAACATAACTCCTGCTTCTCTAGTCCTTCCAAATATTTTGTAACACCAATTTCCATATCTTAATTCCTTTTTGAGGCTGGGTGGCTCATGCTTGTAATCCCAGCACTTTGGGAGGGCGGGTGGATTGTCTGGCTCAGGAGTTCAAGACCCACCCAAGCTAGAGCGAGACCCCATCTTTACTAAAAATAGCCAGGCATTGTGGAGGGGGCCTGTAGTCCCAGCTACTTGAAAGGCTGAGGCAAGAGTTTCACTTGAGCCCAGGAGTTTCAGGTTGTGAGCTATGATGTCATGGCACCCTACCCAGGTTGACAAAGTGAGATTCTGTCTCCAAAAAAAAAAAAAAAAAAATCCTTTTGTGTTTAAACCAACTATAGTCGTTTCTGTATTTATAATCAAATATTTAAAAATATGCTATTTCTTTGTGACTTGTGTTTTAAGATTTTTTTCCATTTTTTTAGGTGCAAATTCAATTCTCAAAAACGACTATCTTCTTATTAATGTACGTTGTCATTTTTCATTGAAAATTGTTGGTTTCAACAAGTTTTGGTTGCCCGGAATCTTTCTATGTTTGAAGGGAATCTTTGTAAGTACTATCATATTTATTAAAGGCATTTCCTTCTCCCTCGTATGGCAGTTCTATTTTCCAGAGCCTGCTCTAGTTATTATTATTCTGCTTTGTCTTCCTCCCTGTAGTTGCTGGGTTCCCTTAGGTGTGGCATGCTATCATTGCTGTTATTTTTCCTTGCCTACTTATGGTTCTGATTACCCAGGGTAGTCAGGGAAGATTGGTGGTGGGGGCACAGTCCAAAGCTCTAACAGGCCCACTGTTGACAGCAAATCATCGGTCCTCTGTTGACGCACTGGGGGCGGTGGGGGGATCTCTCTGCTCTTTCCTGTCTACCAATCTGTGGGCGTTAGCCTTCTTGCATAGGTGCTGCTGTCTCAGGTTCTGCTGGGCTTGGAATGTTAGCACGCCCTCCTAGCACAGACAGCATTCAGAGGTGCTGCTCTTCCTTGCGGGCATCCACAGTTCTTCTAACCCTGTTAGAAGGCTTTTCAAGCTTCTGGGCCTGTCTGGTGTTTTACTCAGGAAAGTTGGAGGAGAGAGTATTAGAGATACATTTTCATGCTTCTTCACTCACTAGAACTATTTAATATCATCAATGAACAATATCCAACAAATAAAAACTGGGCGATTGGCCACATGCAGTGGCTCACGCCTGTAATCCCAGCACTCTGGGAGGCCAAGGATTGCTTGAGTTTAGGAGTCAGAGACCAGTCTGAGCAAGAGTCAGTCCCTGTTTCTACTAAAAACAGAAAAAAATGGCTTGGCATTGTGGAAGGTGCGTGTAGTCTCAGCTACTTGGGAGGCTGATATAGGAGGATCACTTGAAGCAAGGACTTTGAGGTTGCTGTGAGCTAGGCTGCTGCCATGACATTCTAATCCGGACAACAAAGTGAGACTGTGTCAAAAATCGAACAAAAAATTGGGTGATAGGAAGTCTGATTTTAGTTAAGACCACATTCACCTTTACGTACCAGGAACCTGACCAAAATGTTTATTATCCTCTGAGCTACTAGACAGTTTTTATAATTAGGAGTCTCTGCCAGAGATGGAATACTAGTGTTGTCTTCCACAAGCCTCCTCAGGAAAGATAGGAAGTGGCTGAGGACGTTAGTAATGAATGCAATTTTCAGCCACTTTGGCCATTAACTGAAGGGTCCGCAAGTACCTCCTTTCTACTTGATGAGTGGGTGTCCCATCCCGGTCTGTTGTCCCCTCCTTTTCCCTAGCCTTCCTCTCCCGTCTCTTCCATCACATTTGCTTGCCTTTCCTACTTTTTAGTTTTTGCAAAGAGCTGTGTTGATTATTGTCAGGCAACTCCCATGGAGGAAAAACACTTTATGAGAGTTATTCTGATACTTGGGCTGGCAGGGATTTAACCATTTGAGATAGCTTGGATCAGGACTCTGCAGTTATATGTGGCAGAGACTTCTAATTTCCCCCTTTACCAGCCAATCCTCCCTCATTCCCTTTTAGAAGTAGAAGGCTGAGGATTTTAACTGAGCACATGCTGCCTAGCCAGAGATTACATTTCCTACTTGATCTTGCAGTTGAACTTGGGCATGTGCTATTGTTCTGGCCACAGGATTTAAGTGGAAGTAACCTGCAGCCTCTGGTTCTGGTTTCTAAAAAAAGAAGAGCTTGACCTTTGCTTTCTCTTTCCCTCTGTATTGCCTGGGGTGTTAATGACAGGATAGAAGGAACTGGCCTCCTGAAACAGAAATTCCTCCCTGTCCTGCAGGAATTGAACTTGGAAGGTTCGAAATTATTTTTGGTAAAGGGACAAAGGAGAAATAGTTCAGGCTTTGCAAGTCACAACTTCCCTATCACACATTCTTGTTTTATATCTGTTTAAATATGTAAAGAAACTGTTCTCACCCCAGGACTATACAGAAATAGGCCAAATCTGGCCCACATGCTGTAACTTTTTGACCCCTACTCAATTGTTACATGACACAGATATGAAGTCTGTCTTTTTGGGGCCACTGAATTTTAACATCCTTTATTAAGGCAGGCTAAATAATATGGCAAAGAGCCATGTAGTTAACGATTTATAAAACAGGACATTCCAGAGGCGGTTTTCTGTGGAGCGGGTATAGATCTGCTATGAACCGTACCCCCAAACACGTAAAGGGTCCTGAGTCTTCAGGAATGTCACGCACTCCACAATTCAAGAAGATACCACTCACTTATAGACATTGTAAATTTATATACTTGTCACAGCAACATTAAGGCAGATGGCAGTAATTCACTTTTTCTAAACAATACTATTTTTAATAGCAAATTTCAACATATGGAAGTCAAAATGTATTCAGGAAGGTGGTTTTTCTAATTTGAACAATGGTGCCCAGGGGCCAGTGAGAGCCAGACTTGGTAGCCAGCTCTTTGATCCTCATTGCCTGAGGTTAAAACAGTTCCCATTATGTAAACTCAGTTCAAAAATAATGACTTTCTTCCCTTAAAAATACGGTCACTTAGGAAACTCTGACCTCATGTCATTTTTAATTAAAAATTCGAAATTTTAAGTATAATATTTTCTGTAATAGACACCTCTTTAAAGATAAATGAAATAATAG
Source organism: Galago senegalensis (assembly GCA_963575145.1). NCBI lineage: Eukaryota > Metazoa > Chordata > Mammalia > Primates > Galagidae > Galago > Galago senegalensis. Next base: position 29,303 of record CAUYTI010150809.1, on the reverse strand, counting down.
GAAACTAGTTACTTAAATTGAAGAACTTGAAGATCCTATATTAAGAGGTTCACTAGGACTGATAACTCATTTTTCTATACATAATAGAAATTCCAATAAGAAAGCTGGCTTACAGATTTTCTTATGCTCCCTCAGGGGTCTGAGTGGATGTCAGTGGCAGCCATAGGGAAGGGCACTATTAAGGCCCAGCCTCCTGTCCTTTCCACCACGATACTAAGAGGCCCACATGTGTGCACCTGGGTTGCATGTGATGGCTGTGTTTGCTTACCTTCTGCTCTCATACCAGATTGCAAAAAATAAAATGAAACCCAAGTAGAATCAGATAAAGGACCCCAAGTCTGGATCTAGTAGCTATTAGCCATCTTTTCAGATCTCTTAGCATCTTTGAACAACATTCTATGTTGGAGGTATTTCCACCTTAATGAATTCTATCTCTCACTCTGGATGCCAGCTGTCCATGTCCCTGCCTCACCTTATGGCCAGGGTGGCATCTGACTTGGCCTATCACAGCCACAGGAAACAGAAGCCAGTTACACAAAAAGGGGGTGTGTGAGATAATACCAAACCTGTAAGTTGAGTTAAGGAGTTTGAACTTTGATTCAGCACAGTGAAGACAAGAAAGGCTTCTATGTATGGTGTGGCAAATCACTTTGGTGGTAATGGGTTGAAAGGGAGGATAGATATTGTACACGGGAAAAGTCATAGAAAATTGTTGGAATAATCTAGGTGGGAAGCTTTAAGATAAGGAAGTAGGGCAGCAACTTTGAAAATGGAGAGGAATGTGGATGGGAGGAGGAAAGGACTCTTTAAAGGACTGTTGGGTTGTGGGAACAAGGGAGGTGAAGGGTCTCACAGACCAGCTGTTGGTTTGGATGCATGTAGGGCCAAAAGAGAATTGTTCCAGTTCTGTACCTGTTATGATATAATCAATCCTTTACACTTGGTGTTTCCAGCGTATCCTTTGCTACCATTGATTCTTTTCCAAGAAGTGAGCAAATACTAGTAATCTGTCGACAGCATAAATAAAAATACAAGGCTGTGGAGGGCGGCAAACTTACTTAAATAGTGACTCCATAAATTTGTCATCTGTAAATAATGTTTTAAATTAATCTTAGTTGAGGCTGGGCATGGTGGCTCACATGTATATAATTCTAGCACTCCGGGAGGCTGAAGCAGGTTGATTGCTTGAGCTCACCATTTCAAGACCAGCCTGAGCAAGTGCAAAACCCCATCTCTACTAAAAATAGAAAAACTAGCCGGGTGTCATGGCGGGCGCCTATAGTCCCAAATACTTGGAAGCTGCATCCAAGAAACTGGGGTTGCTGTGAACTATGATGATGCCACAGCACTCTACTCAGGATGACAGAGTAACACTGCCTCAAAAAAAAAAAAATCTTAATCTACTTTTTTTTTTTTGTAGTTTTTGGCTGGGGCCAGGTTTGAACCCTCCACCTCTGGAGTATGGGGCTGGTGCCCTACTCCTTTGAGCCACGGATGCCACCCCAACCTACTCCTTTTTTACGTGTATTTTAAATATATGTATAGCTATTTACATAAAATGCTTAGAATTGAGTACTAAAAACACCGAAACTTGTAGAGAAAATTAAGTCCTTCATTTTCAGTGTGACTAAAAATGTATTGCTGGGTTTTATTCTACGATTTAATGGTATAATTTTAAAAATCAATTTCAGTCACTTTTATTACATTGATGATTATTAAATAAAACACTGCTTGTGTTAATGGAGTAAAAAAAAGCTTATCCATGGATAGTTCATTGTCAGTGCTGTACTAGAGCAGTACTAGTTGTATACAATTCATTTGTAAAGAAACAGCCCGAATCCAAAACATCTGGAGAGATTTACTCCAATGCTTTGTACTGTCTATTCCAATAAATCTGTAAGATTGCATTCCAGATTTTTAAGGAAAAAAAGTCAAATCCGCAAAATACAGCTTTCTCAAGTGTCTACCTTGCCATTATGAAAATAAAAATTAAGTTACATTGGGTGAGGGACACAACTACAACTTGGACTTGTTAACAACTGCAAACAATGTATCCTAATTATCTGTACCCTCATATTAATCTTAAATTAAAAAAACGAGAAACCCCAGTTTATCTAGAGAATAAAATGAGTATATTGTTCAATAAAAAGTAAGTTACATTGATACATGGAAGATTTTGTGAGTAATGGAGGTAAAATGTGGATACAAATAACATACCCCAAAATAACATATGTAATTATTTTGTCATTTACACTCCAAATAGAAAAGGAGAAAAAAAAATCAAAACCCCAACTTCCATTTCACGTAATTACACTTATACAGAAATTAGAAGGCTAAGTAACATCCACTTAATCACCTAGTTTCACAGTTATCTGAAGTGTCAATCATTATTTAGCAGCTTATTTATGATACATTCAAGATAAATGATACAATTACTTGCCTGTAAGCTAAACAGTTTCTGTTTAATACTTTCCCTTAAATACCACCTGCAATATACTCAAGGCCTATGCCAAACGTGGGAAATGGATGATTAAGTCTTTGGTGCTGTAAAAGCAAGTTCATTTACCGTCACCATCATCCCCTCTCCCCTGCAAAAAATATGTCTGTGCAAGACACATTTCCTGGGGGGGGAAAGGCATGTAATTTCTCTCCTTAACAGAATGTATTAAATAAATGAACATCAACAAGCAAAGCAAGTATACTGCAATGTAAAAAACTTAAAAAAACAAACTTCTCATGCATAAATAAAAAATTGCACAGAAATTACATCTTTTCAAGTTTCAATAATAAATATTCCACTAGTACGTATTAAATACTGCAGGGTTTGCCTGAACTAAGAGACAACTGCGTCATGAATCACTGAGCAAGCTGCATATCCTTTCACTGTCTGCCCAGAGTCATGACTACTGCTCGTCTAAACATTTCAAGTCCAGTTATACAGCAAACGCTCTCAAAATAAACTTCAGATTGCATTGCAGTTTCACTTAACAGTTTATAAAATGCTGTGCTGTGACAGTGAGCAACGAGCCATTAGATACTGAATCTTTTTCTTAAGCCCTCTGCTTGCTTTTCATGAAGCAAATCCTATGTCAAAATTCAGCTATAGCAAACATGCTGCCCTCTTAATAAGGAAAAAAAAAACAGCTCTGGGAGGCCAAGGTAGATCGATGGCTTCAGTTCAGAAGTTTGAGACCAGCCTGAGCAAGAGAGAGACCCCAACTCTACTAAAAATAGGAAAACCAGCCCGGTGTCATGGCAGGCGCCTGTGTTCCCAGCTACTTGGGAGGCTGAGGAAGGAGGATCACTTGAGCCCAAGAGTTGGAGTTTGCTGTGAGCTGTGACACCACCTCACTCTACCCAGGGCGACAAAGTGAGACTCTGTCTCAACAAACCAACAATAATAATAATAATAATAATAATAATAATAATAAAAATAAATAAATTCATAAGAGGGGGAAAAACCCAGAAATGCACATTACTCTTTAAAAAGAAAACTATGGCTGTAGTGTGTCTGTTGACTGTGGGCGGCATAGTGGCACCCGAGGAGACCCAGGTGCCTGCCTGGAGCATGAGGTGCCCTGTCCCTGTCCTCGTCCCCGTCCCTGTCCCCAGCATGGCCCTACATCTCACTCTGGACACACTCCAAGCTGCGGACACCCAGGGAGCGGACAGTGCAGGCCTCCAGGCAGGTGCAGCCCCACAAACCTCGTGCATCACCAGGCTCCCCAAGCTCTGTCACGTGCCTTTCGTGGTTGAAGAAACTCAAAGTAGAGCCAGTGCTTGTGTATCCAGGAAAGAAACCATCCATGAACCTTGTGAATGGCAGAAACTGTGGTAATTCTCACCCTCCTACAAAGAGTAGTGCTTTTCAGACCAAGATATACCTTAGTAGATCTCGAGGACACAACTTTTAGTTGCAGACGGGCTGTTGTCAAAACTCTGCAAGTGCTACCATGAAGAGCTGGTGGTGGTCACCCCAGGTAGTTGACCAAATAATTGAAAAGAGCAAGTAAACTTTTAGCAAGAAAAGGAAGGTTTATTAACTAAAGCAAGCTGGGTCCCACCCTAGTGATTTCAGGCTCCATGGAAAGAGCAGGTTTGGGTTTAAACACAACTTTGGGGGCGGGGTGAGGGGGGTACCAGCTGCTTCTTAGAAATCTCCCAGGGCCTCAATCAACTCTGCTTCCAGAACAGCCTAGGTCAGCATGACCCCATCTGTCTGACCATATCAGAAAATCCCTAGAACCTTTATCAGCTTCTGTCTCAAGGTAGAACCTTCATCAGCTTCTATCTCAAGGCAGCCCAACCAGGAGGACTTGAATAGCCCCCTTCTCATAATAGTTCAAGTAAGCCTGACCCAAACCAGTCTGAAATGGCCTGACCACACCCCTGGTCAGTCTCCTCTAACTGCCTAACCCTACAAAGGTCATGACCTTCTGGAGCAGCAAGGGGGAGGCACCTCAGCTTGGGGTGTGGCAAAACAGGTTCAATTTCCTCCAGACTTGTGGATTAAAGCACGAGAGTGAGGAACTGGGTAATCATAGCAGCCCGTTTTGTTATTTAGAAGTGGGTTGTTTAATCTCCAAATATTCCAGCTTTCTGTTACTGATTTCTGGTTTAATTCCACTGTGGTCTAAGAGTGGACATTGTATGATTCCTATTCTTTTAAGTAGGATAAGGTGTGTTTATGGCCAAGAACATTCTATCTTGGAGAATGTTGACATTGGATAAAGTAGTTCATACTAAAGTAGTTCAGTTATATGCAGTTGAGTTCAACAGTATCTGTCCTGATTCTCTTCCTGCTGGATCTGTTCACTTTTCATAGAAGGGTGTTAAAGTCTCTAGAAACATTAGTGGATTCGTGTTTCTCCTTGAAGTTCTATCAGTTTTACCTCTAGTTATTTTGACACTCTGTTGTTAGACATGTACATTACGACTGCTATGTCTTCTTGCAGTAATGACTCCTCTCCTTTAGCATTTCTTTATCCCTCACAATTTTTTATTATTATTATTTTTTGAGACCAAATTCTACTTTGTTGCCCTTGGTAGAGTGCTATGACATCACAGCTCACAGCAACCTCAGCCTCTTGCATCAGCCTCCAGAACAGCTGGTACTACCGGTGCCGACCACAATGCCCAGCTATTTTTAGAGATAACATCTCACTCTGTCTCAGGCTGGTCTCAAACTTGTGAGCTTAGGTGTCCTCACACTATGGCCTGTGGCCCACATGCAGCCCACGGGCTCTTTTTGCCACTGCTGCCTATCCTGCTTAGCAGCTGACTTGTCCCGGGGCCTGCAGTCCAGCCCTCCAATGGTCTGAGCGACAGTGAACTGGCCCCCTGTTTAAAAAGTTTGAGGCCCCCTGCCAGCCTCCCAGAGTACTAGGATTATAGGAATGAGCCACTGCTCCCCATCCCTGTTTTTTGTATTTAATGTGGGTTACTTGTATCGACATGTAGTTGGGTCTTATCTTTTGATCATTGATGTTTAATATGATTATTGATACAGCTATCATTAATAGCAAATCCTATGTTTGTTATCATTTTTGATACAGGATTTCTCCACTCAGGGGTGGACAAGCATCCCCCCACTTTCTAGGCCTGGGCAATATCATGTCAGCTGGGCTCGGCCTCTTCTGAAGAGGACACCCTGCCATTTTGCCCCAGCCTAAGAGATATTCATTCATTTGTTGATACACTCATTAACATTGAAAAGGTGTCCAATGTACACAGCCCTTCTATGAAACTAATATACACTTTGCATATGGAAGAAACAACTCACTGAGAACTTCTTCTCTTTCTATCCCTTTCATTTGTAAAAGAATTACCCACTGGCTGGTTTAACATACTACTGACACCTCGACACCAAACTTAGTGGCTACCAGCATTCAGACAGTGGGAAAAAGGTATCTAACTAGCTTTCTTAGGAAGCATTACTGTCAGGGCCCAGTCATGTCAATCCACTAGAGATCAATTAATTGTTCCTGGCTAATATTTATTCTCTGGCCAGACACTGATGAAAACCAAAATCTTCCACCAAACAATCCTGCAAGAAAGCACAGGCAGTCCCCAGGTTACAAATGAGATACATTCTGCAGGTTTGTTCTTAAGCTGAATTTGTATGAAACAGGTATATTTACCTATTACCTGAAATAGACCCCATTCATAAATATGAGTCATAAGTTAGTCAACTGTCTGTAACTCAGGGACTACCTGTATTTATTTTTCTCTTCCTTCCTTCCACTGTCTTCACCCCTAACACAACAGCACCCAATACTTTTTCCAGAAGAACCAGAAATCTAAGCTTTAAGGCAGGAATGGGCAGTTGAGGAAGAAAAATCAGTTTTTCCCAGTTCACCTACTGCCTTAGAGTGTGAAGATCAAAAAGTGTTAGGAGGACTGAGATTCAGGTTAGTGAGGAAAGGAAAAGTACAAAAAAGACCCCAAAAGTTAGTATATTTATTCTCAACTTCTGCCCTAAAAATAGAAAAGGAAGCTAATTGAATCTGATTCTCTTTCATATCGCATTCTGCAGAATTTCAAAGTACAAAGTAAACAGGTTAGAAAACACTATTGTCCGTACAGCCTCAAAAGGCATTAAAGTTTACCACCAAAAACAGATCACAACCCCAAAGGGAAAACTCCCTTGGGTCATTAAAGAAGAACTGAGCAACAAAACCAACCAGCCATTCCAAGTCACCAGTAGTGACTATGACATAGAATTGTTTGAAGAGACTGAATAATCATTTCTTAGGAAATAAACAGCAAGCCATATATTTCCCCAAAATTCATTACATGAGTAAAAGGATCCAGATCTGAGAAGTTCATTTCTACAAGCTTAATACCCCACGGTTTGTTTCCAGCCACTCCTGTCAGAAGTCAGATACGTCTGCTAGTATGCTCAGTACTACTCCACTCCGAAGTCTAACCGCTCTGTACTTAGCACCAAAGTATCCAGATAAAGCACCTTCCCATACCTGAGATACAAAACCATCCTAGCCACAGAAAGGAAATGTACATGAAATTTTCCCTAGTGATGAGGAGGAAAATCAAAGCTTCTAAGCTCATAAAAGCAGACTGCCCTTAGCAGTACTTAATGGTCATTTTATTTTACTTATTTACTTGAAGTCAGGACAAGGCATCCAGTAAAGACAGATGCTGGTTCTGTCAAGTAACCAGTCTGAGCACCTCATTTCTGAAACACATCAAAAAAATGGAGATTAAAATAGAAAAGTAAAACACATGAAACTAAGTTCAATAAGCAGAGGAACAGCTGAGGGACACAGAGGTGAGAGCAACTACAGGTTTTGTAGGCAAATATACTCTCTGCCTAAGGCAAGGAGGTAGGGGAGACAAGCTTATATGCAAACTGGCACTTGGTATGTTGCTAAATTTGCTATGCGCTCCCAGAGTCTGATAACTAGCTGAATGAGTTACTGTGCACACGCGCAAAGGTTAACTTTAAATGAAGATCGGCAACCTTTAAAGACTAGAAATGATCTAGTCTTGAATAAGATCTCGTGAAATATTAATAATTCCATATGCTTTCACATAGAAAGGAGAAGTCTTAACTTCCCTGAGCATATCACAATTGGGAAAGGAGTTATCTGAGCTTCTCCCTTCCCATACTTACCTTACTAATAGGATTATCTATCATTGCTGTGGAGTTAAGACATTTAGACCTTCCAAATTTACAACCATTTGTAGAAATCCTTTCCCTACAATAGTCACATTGCTATCCAAGACAAGAAATATTGAATATATGATAAGCATAACTGGTCAACAGGAAAGAAAAACCCAAACCCTATAATTTTAGGGTTACCATGGCCCAGAGAGTCATCTCCAAAAAGCCTTGAGAAAGTGGTCTTTGAGAACCACTAGTCTAAAGGCTTAGAATGTTTTAAGTTGCAATAAGGAAGTCTATTAATCAGAGATAAACCACCAGACATATTCTAAAACTCAAGTGATCTGATAAGTAACCTGATGACCTGCAGATACGGTTTAACCTTTGTCTCACATGGGCTTAGGACTGTGAAGGATTTTTGTATTTTATCGTTACAAAAAATAATTCCAAAAGGGACAGGGCCTAAGTAGGCATGTTTGCTCTCTCTTCTCTTCTGGCTGACAATTCAGTTTTAAGGTGTTTGGTGGGGAGGGAGCCTGAGCTGGGGTCCATTCAGTCAGTAGGGGGCTTAAAATTTTATTTTAGTTCACGTAACTAAACGGCAAAAGCTTCTTCTCTGGAGATTTCTAACATGTAATCCTATTCAAAAGAATAAAACAGGGAGCTATGCCTGGGTCTCTGAACCTTAACCTATATAAACACCTTTTGTAAAGTCGACCTTCAAAATCCCCAAGAAGCTACTTTTGAAAACTGAAGTAAACAGCTGAGTGAATTTAATTTAAAATTAATATTTGGAAGAGTTTCAGACTTTTGATAATCTATTGAAAGTACAGAGGGAAATGTATGCTTCCAATGAAAGATTATGCATTATCTAGAACACCCCATCATAAGAAAGCTATTTATAACTCTAAGAGTAGATAGCAATGCAAACGAATCTTCATCTGTAACATGCAAATCTGCCAGGTCCAATAAAGGCTCAATTGACTTCCCTTCCCCTAGAGAAGAGAGTAGTTTTGCCTCAACATTAATTTCAATGTTCCTGATCTATAAATGTGTCTGTTCTTTGGACTTCTCCTTTGAATCAGGTTTCCTCATTATAAGCAAAATAAAATCTTTAATGTGTTCATTTTATATCTGTAGGAGAGTCATGATTTAACTTTGTGAAAATTACCTTTTAACAAAAGGTAGAGATTTTCACAGTTCCCCAAACTCCCAACCCCAAAACTCTTACAAACATAAAATTTTGCAAATAATCACAAAGAGTCAATGAGTTCAGGACATCCGAAAGGCCAGTTGCTAGGGTCCAAATTCCCCAGTTAATAACCCCTGCTCTACAATGAATCAGAGAAGTAGCCTTAGTATTACAAAGGGTCCATTACATATAAAGTAAACCCAAGACCCCTATGTCTCCCGTAAGTGGAGAACAAAAGAGGCACTATTGGATATACCCATTCCTTAAAATTCTGTAGGAAAGGCCCTATAACTGCAATAAGATGCAGTTCTGATTCACACCACAACACAGATGATCCCGGAAAACACTGTAAGTGAAAAAGTCAAATAAGAAAGACTACATAAAATATGATCCATTTACAATTTTTTTTTTTTTTGGCTGGGGCTGGATTTGAATCCACCACCTCCAGCATATGGGGACGGCACCCTACTTCCTTGAGCCACAGGCACCGCCCATATGATCCATTTACATAAAATGTCCAAAGTAAATCTATAGACAGAAAAGTGGTCGTTACCTACAACTGAGAATGGGGAAATAAGGAAGTGACTGACGAATACTGTGTTTCTTTGGAAACGTTCTAAAATTGACTGTGGTGATGGGTGCACAACTCTTCACATACAAAAAAACTAATGCACTGTACACTTAAAAATACATAATGACCCAGCAACTCCATTTGTGCACTTGTGTTCACCAAATGTTCACTCAACTAAGACCAATCACCTAAGATTCTTTGGATCCAAAAGCTTTCTTTAAAAAAAAGAAAAAAAGAAACAAAGGCCTTCTGAAAAAGTTTCTAAATGGGCCAAAGATAGTGCAACTTTAATTTCACAATTGCAGAATTAGAGCATAAAGCTCAGGATTCCAAACGAAAGCAACCGTAAATACCTAAAGATAATTTGTCTGGAGGTAGTGCTTTTTAAAATTTATAAACAGAATTATTAACTACTAAAATGATGAAACTTTTTAAAACACTATTTTTTTCTTTCACAATTCCTAAGCATATATTAACAGCAACTACCCATATTTCAGAAAAGGACAATCACCTTTGAGAATTCCCATAAACTTACACATTGTCACTACTCCTTGCGAGTCAAGTTAATGTGTCTACTGAAAAGCAGCTATGGTGTCCTAGAAAGTCTAGACTGGTAATCAGAAGCTTCAACTCTAATTTTAGCTCTCACTTAGAAGCTGTGTGGCCTTTGCTATGAAACTGGATTTGCTCATCTACAATTATAACAATACATGCCATTGTTATAATTCAACAAAAAGTTCCCAAGGTTAAAAAGAAACCAACATCCACTCACAGGGTGTTGTGAATATTAAATGAAATAAAGTAATAGAAAATAACACTTATTAAATATTCTGAATTCTCTGATGAAACGTTTTCCTTTCCTCTTCAGTAAACAGCAACAAAAAGCAACCTTCACCAAGTCCAAAGTCACAAAGGAGCTGGGAGATGCTATAAGTAGTTTGATTCCCATGCCTATGTTGTATTTTCTCACAGAAACAAAATACATCTTGTAATGAGCTGCTCCTCAGTTTTGTTAGAAAGATGTTAAGTCAATTGTTAACCTTCGACAATTGACTAAATCAATCAGAATGTTGCTAATGCCCTCTTACCTACTGTAGAACAAGATTACATCAGTTACCTACTATGTTTACAGATCACAAACTTGTATGTTTTCAGTCATCCAAATAGATGACTGTTGATTGCTACAGTGATGACTCTTAGGAAGGCATTTGAAAATGATTTCAAAAATGGCTGTGTGATATAGTTCTACGCTTTCTTCTACTCTAGCCCAATAGTCAAGCAAGAAGCAGGCCTACCATAGCATTCTCTTATTTGCCCTAGATCCCCTTCTAGCAGAGTCTGAAAACAGAATTTTCTGTTTGCCTCTATTGTCTCAAAGACTCTGTGCCATTAAAACTGGAACTCAATATAAGATTGATCTATTCCTTTCTAGACCCACCTCACCTGCCAAAATGCAATTCAAAAGAATGAACTTAAATGTTTCAGAGAAAGCTTCCAGAGAACATGGTCTCCCCAATATTAAGTGTAAAGTGTAAATACACCAAAATAGCTACTTAGATTCTGAAGAGGATTATGTAGTGGCCTCGAAATTAAACCATTACAAATGGTATTTTACAACTAAATTCTGACCTTAACAGGACCCTTTCTATACTCAAAAAGAACCAAACTTTGTTCCCATCAAATGTTTATCAGTATTTATAGACTAGAGATAAACAAGAAAGCAGTTAAGTTTTACCCCCCAGAGAAATTACAGAAAAGGGGCTCGGCGCCTATAGCTCAACCGGCTAAGGCGCCAGCCACGTTCACCTAAGATGGCGGATTCGAATCCCCAGCCCGGACCCACCAAACAACAATGACGGCTGCAACCAAAAAATAGCCCGGCATTGTGGCGGGAGCCTGTGGTCCCAGCTACTTGGGAGGCGGAGACAAGAGACTAGCTTGAGCCCAGGAGTTGGAGGTTGCTGTGAGCTGTAATGCCATGGCACTCTACCCAGGGGGATAGCTTGAGGCTCTGTCTCAAAAAAAAAAAAAAAAAAAGAAAAGAAAAAGAAATTACAGAAAAGGAAGGGCATTTCACAATTTGAAAGTGCCTACACAGCTTTAGGAAAGCCCTCAGTGCCCTTGCCCATGTACAGTGTACAAATAATATTAATAAAAATTTAACATTTGCTGCCCAAAGCTAAATCTACAAGTTATCTATTAAGAAAATCCAACAGGAGTAAAAATCGGTACAACCACTTTGGAAACCTGTTTGACAGTACATACTACAACACAGCAATTCTATTTGTTTTGGTTTTTGTTGGTTTTTGGTTTTAGAGGCAGTGTCTGGCTACATTCCCAGGCGAGATTCAAATTCCCAGTCTCAAGTGATCCTCCTACCTTCCACCAAATTTATGTATGTTTTATGTTTACCAAAAGATATGTTAAAAAATGACCTATGTCATTCATAATAGGCAAAAAACTAAATACAAATGTTCACCAACTATACAGTGAATAAATTAATTAAAATATATTTAAACGCTGTACCACTACACAGCTACACAGCCATAAGAAAAAACTATTGCTACATATGAGCCTGGCTGAATCTCACAGACACAGTGTTGAGAAAAAGGCCACTCACAAAACAGAATGCATGTTTCCATTTATATAAAGCTCAAAATCAGCAAAACTAATCTATGGTGAAAAGAATGATTACCTTTGGTAGGTTATTAACTGGAAAAGAAAATGAGAAGCTTGTTGGTACTGCTGGAAATTTTTTCTATTTTGATCTGGGTAAGTGAGCAGAGTATATCCACATGTAAATAGTTATCGACCTGTACAATTAAGATCTATGCCCTTACTGCATGCAAAGTAGACCTCAAAAAAGAAAGCCCTATGTTTTTTAAATTCAAAACAGATTTTTTAAAAGTGATTTACTCACTTCATGAGGTAACAAACACTGACACATAAATGGCAGTGCTAAAGTAACAGCCTAGGAAGGCTGTTCTGCAGTTTCTGCCTATACAATAGGCAATTCATTTACTCAAATATTTGTGGTTTGCCTATTTCATGACAAAAAGCTAAAGTAGTTATATTATATTAAGTTAAAAAGCATTAAAGTACTAGATAAGATGTAACAATTTTAAAGTCTATATGCACCTAGTAACAAAACCTCAGCAAGTATATAACAAAATCTAACAGAAGAGAAATAGATAAAAAATTGATAAGGCATATGACTTGAAGAGGCACCACAAAAAGGATGTTAATGGTTATTAAACATTTAAAAGGGTCCTTAACCTCATGTGTAATCAGAGGATGCATACAGAAACCATAATTATATTTACCCACCTACCAGATTAGCAAATTATAAAATGCCTAAAAATACCATCTGTGTCAAGTTGTGTAGAAACAAGACCTTCCATATAATGTTCATAGTGTAAATTGTATCGGCCTCTTTAGAAAAGTTTGGCAGTGCCTAGTGAAGTTAGGGATATACACCCTTTACGATCCAGCAATTCTACTCCTAGGTACAAATCCCCAAAAAACTCTTACATCTGTGATCAACTGTCATATACAAGAAAGTCTGTAATGATAATGTTCAAAAAAGCCCTGAACCGGAAACAACCTAAATGTCCCTTATAAGTAAAATGGATAAATAAGTTGCAGTTTAGGCATACAATGAAATATCATAGAGCAATGAAAATGAATAAACTCAATAAACTGCTTGCAACAACATGAATGAATCTCACAAATACTGAGCAACAAAGGAAAACCACAAAAAATACACATAAACCCATTTACAGCAAGTTGAAAAACAAAACTAAATTTAGGAATGTATACATAGGTGGTAACACTATTTAGAAAAAAAAAATGGCAAGGGAATGACTATTCTAAAAGTCAGGACAGTGGTTATCCCAAGAGGGGAGGGAAGGGGATGTGTGTAACAGGACAGGGCATATGGATTTGGGGATTAATGTTGTATGCGTATTCCCTTACCTGGTATGGTTGTTTTCATTATTATGATTCTTAGATATGTGCCTTATATACTCTTCCATACATACAATAAATTCCAAAAGTATTTTACTTAGAAAGAAGGGCAAGCCCTTTTTCTTCCCCTTCCTCTTCCTGCTGAATAAACATGAACCTAACAGGTTGAAAGGCCTGATCAGTCACAAGTGCCTACTCCACATGTCTCTTACATTGAAGAAATATGGCCAGGCATGGTAGCTCGCTCCTGTAATCTAATCCTAGCACTGTGGAGGCCAATGCAGGCAGATTGCTTGAGGCCTAGAGTTTGAGACTAATCTAGACAACAGAGTGAGAACCAATCTCTACCAAAATAAATAAATAAATAAATAGAAACATTACCAGACATGCAGTAGCATGCAGTAGTTCCAACTAACTACTCAGGAGGCTGAGGCAAAAGGACTACTTAAACCTGAGAGTTTGAGGTTGCTATGAGCTATGTTGACACCACTGCACTCTAGCCTGGGGCAATAGAGCAAGATCCTGTCTCAAAAAAAAGAAAAGAAATATATTTTTATCTTTTAAAAATCTATTACTTCAATTTTCTTTTTTTTTTGAGACAGAGTTTCACCATCTTGCCCCAGGTAGAGTGCTGTGGCATCACACCTCACAGCAACCTCAAACTCTGGGGCTTAACTGAGTCTCTTGCCTCAGCCTCCCAAGTAGCTGGGACTACAGGCGCCTGCTACAACACCCAGCTATTTTCTTATTGAGTTGTCATTATTGTTTAGTCGCCTGAGCCAGGCTTGGACCCGCCAGCCTCGGTGCATGTGGCTGGTGCCATAACCACTGTGCGATGAGCCTACTTCAGTTTTTCTATTACACACAGTCAAACCTAATTCCAACCAATCTATTCAGTGATTTGGACAAATGAAAAACTTTCTAAAATTAAAATGGTCCAGCAGTAGAAAGAACTCCCTGAGAAAGTATTCATTGTGCACTCCTGACAGGGCATTGTGGAAGTCCTGGGCAGCAAGAATGCCAGACCACAGGGTTTCCAAATGCCCTTCAGGCAATTAAGATTCTAAGGCTACTGCTGCAACACAGCAACTGCAACAAGAAAATAGCCGGGTGTTGTGGCGGGCGCCATAACCACTGTGCTACAGGGAGCGGAGACAATTGTAAGAATTTTGAAAAAGCAAGCAAGGTGAGGTGGCACCAGACTGTATAGTTCTAGCTAGTCCAGAAGCTGAGGCAGGAGGACTGCTTGAGGCAGGCAGGGGGTTCCAGTAAATACCCTGGGCAACAAAGTGAAAAGAAAATAAAAAGATATTCTAAAGAAGATTCTTCAATAATTTTTAAGTTCTACATAAACAGTATTCATATATTTACTTCAATCATTTATTCACCCAGATCATTAATCCAAAATAAAAGGTGGCAGAAATGCAAAGCCACCCAAAGTAAGCATCAGCAGTGAAATCTACACATTCTGACAGTAAAATTCAGGAGACAAGTGCCTTCTAACCAGGAGGAAATCTGGAAAAGACTCACCAACAGCAGAAAGTCTGTAGCAGGCATCTTCCTCTTCCAGTCGTCCCCTCGGCGACTCTCTTTATCAGTGTCTGTGAAAGGTAACCAGGTTTGTTGACGTCTAGAGCTGTACAAACCCTCTCGCCAACTGGTCTAGGTTCAACAGAGCAGCCAAGTTGTGGTTCTCTCCCTCCTTTAAAGGCTCAGATTTCACTCCCAGATAATACCCTCTACCCCCACCCAGCGAATCAGAACTCTTCTGCAACCCCTCTCACGGGTGAAGAAACGAATCCAGATCCAGACTCCCACGAAGCATTCCACCCAGGTAGAAACGAGGGGGCACGCCCAGCCCGCCCCCGACCGGTCAGCCTCGAGCCCAGCCCACTCAACCTATCCCGGAGTCCCCTGGGAAGCAGTCTGGCCTCTCTCCCGTCTTCACCGCTCCCTCCTGACCCTTCCCTCGTGTCTGAAGAATCAGCAACTCCTGGCTGACCCAGCTCATCGCACCCGAGGTGGGAGTGGGCTTCCAGATCGCCTCCATCTCGGCCCCGGCGCCCTCCCTGCGTCCCCTCGCAGCCCTCGCACCAGCTCCCATCTCGGGCCGGCAGTGTCCGCTCCCTCAGGCCGCAGCCGCCGGCCGCCCCCAGCCCCGACCCCCTCCTCCTCAGCTCCCCAGCCCCGACCTTCCCCGCTCCTCCGGACCCCGCGGCGGCCCTGCCACTCCTCGCGCCGGACCCAGCTGGCCGCTCCTTCCCTCGGGAACTCTGTCTCGCCGGCCTGACTCCGCCCCTCGTGTCCCTTCCTCCGCGAGACCGAGTCACCGGCCGCGGAGCCCCGGCTCCTCCCGCGGCCACCGAGATTGGAGGCCCCTCCCGGAAATGGCTCCGGGGGCGCCGGCCAGGCCAACTCTGGCGTGCGCGGCCCCGCTACCGCCGGCCGCGTGCACGCCCCGACCGGGCCCCCACGGCGCGCGTGCGGCGCTTACTGGCCGAGCCCGGGATGGCACCCAGGTTCCACTGTAAATGTCTTGTTCGGACCTGTGCTGGACGGCTGTCTGCCTGAACGGTCACCTACTTGTCTTACGGCTTTCCTTTTACAAAACCAACTTTCTGGTCACATTTGGTCATTTGGATCCCCGAGAGAGTCGGCCTGCAGATCATTGTACAAATTGATCCAAAACAACCACCGAGATGGGTCGCCAGGGTAGGAATGTGCCCCTTGGTTCTTTCCTGGGTCAGGAGGGACTTGAATTTTCCATTGAGATCCATGGTGCCCAAAGAAAAGCGATATGAAAACTCAATGCAAATGCCATCCACAGCCTCTCCTCCACACCCCACCCCCAAAATGCAGAGCAGAAGCTGCAGGTGTTAGGCAAAAATGCTACCACCGCTGCTTCATTTTCACAAACAATGCTGGGAATCCTCTACTATTTCAGTGGAAGGACCCACTGGGATCTCAAAGGTTAAACTTCATTTCCAGATGAAAACACCAAATCTCACATAGGTTTTCCATGGCTTACCTTGTTATCACAACACTGATTTATTTGGTAGAAGAAAGTAGTGTGTTTACATGTAACTAATCAGTAACCTTCATACTGTATTTTTCAAATGACACCTACATGGAATCTTGAATTCTTTCAAAATTTCTAATTCAACGAAAGTGACACTAACCTGGGTACTCAATTCTATCCCTTGCAAAATGTTGTCATGACTCTAGAATCAGGGCATCATCACCATGGTTATCCTCATCTAGTGCTTTTAGAATGAGATTCCTCCTTATTTCGTTCATCCTGCAGGCCTCCTGTGCACACTCCATCCGCACTTCCTAATTTCTCCACCAGAGCGGTTAAGAAGTCAAACAGCGCATCTTTGGGCTTCTTCACCTCCCATCAGAATTCCCAGACATCTCTACCACTCAGAACTCGTAAATCAGGCTATCACACCCCTATCTCCTTGCCACCCTCACTGCTGTTCCCCAGAAAACATGCCTTCTCAGTGTTGAAGGGTTAGAAAATGTTCCGGAGCCTCCTACCAAACAAAGCCTACTTACCAAGAGTTACTTTAGGATTTGGGGCATGCCCTCCTCATTCTCTATCTCCTACCACTCTGCTTTAATTCTTCAGATCCTAGGAACTGCACATACACACCCCTTCTTAGTTGCTGCCCCCTCCCCCACCCTTAATCTAGAATCTGTGTGCCCAGGTGACTGGAGAGCAGGGTCACATCTGATTCCTCCCTGTGCTCTGACATACAAAGTACAGTCTGTTCATTCTTTCCAGATGCACAAACTAATTCAGCCATATCGACTGAGCCTTACTTTGCCTGTACCTTTACATACAGACCCTATTTATGTCCTGATTTGCCCAGGTCAGGTGACTCTCACCATCTCCCAACTTGTAAACAAGGGCACTAAGACCAGATAAGGTAATGATCCTCCCAAAGACACATACATGTGATGGGGTAGAGTTTGTGGTGGGAAGTTGAGGCTTCCAACTTGGTAGGGAGGCCCACAAATATGCTTGTTGGTTCATTAGAATCAAAGGGTAGAGCTAACGGTGCCTTACAGCTGTTTCCCAGCTGGACCCCAGAGCATATACAAGAAGAGACTGAGGCCCAAAGGAAGATGTGACTCCTGCAGTTCTAAGCACAGCCCAGACTAAAATGTGGGTTTGGGCTTGCAGCAGAGTCCATGAGGCTGTGTGGGGGGGGGGGGGGATGTGTGTATGAGAGAGAGAGAGAGAGAGAGAGACTTTAAGCAGCCCTGCTCCTGCACCCCACACTCCCTCTGCTGGCAGAACAATGTCAGGAGGTACTTGGCTGGCTGGTGGAAGCCAAGATGGAGTTATCTGCAGCATCCATACTCAAAGTACTGTTTCCTGAGAGCAGCACTGGCTTCACCTGGGAGCCTGTTAGAAACTTACCTTCTTGGAGCCCCAACTCCAGACCTCCTGAATCAGAATCTACATTTTAACAAGATCCTCAGTTAACATATAAGCACAGTAAAGGTTGAGGAGCACTTATCTAGACATCTGTTTATAGATAGGTTGTTTATTTTTAGAGATAGGCTCTCCTATATGGTCCTGACTAGAGCACAGTGGCTGTTCCCAGGCATGATCAGATGACAGCTCATTGCAGCTGTGAACTCCTGGGTTCAAGCGATTCTCCTGCCTCAGCTTCCTATGTAGCTGGTGTGAACCCCCCCCCCCACCAGCTAGAAAGCACAATGTTTTTATTAAGGTTGTGTGTTTGTTTGAGGTGGCTTAAGTCAGCTGATGAAGAAAATGGATGTGGGGGAGGGAGGCAATGAACTAATGCTGCCCATCTTGTCCTGTGGTGCCATTATGGCACCTTCCATGATAACCAAAGATCAGGAGAGACTGGAAATGGCTGCAAGACACAGTGAGGTGGTAAAATTCCTGCTGATAGCAGAGGCCTTGGAGATAGGAAGGAGTGTGGAGCAGGCAGTCTAGGATTACTTCCCTCTGTGTTTCTGTCACTTAGGCTGGGAGGGGCTCTCGGCAGTGCTTGCATCTACCATTGTTAAAACAATTTTTGAAGCAAATCTGGTTCTGCTGGAAATTGCAGCTATCCATGGGCAGGTCAGTGTCCCTCTCCCTCCTGCATGAGCATACGCTCCCCAGGCCTCTGTGCAGCTTCCTGACGCTCCTTGCTCAGCTTCTTTGGAAGGTCACCTTACCTCAGGATAGGGCTATAGGCAGATCTTAGGAGGTTTGTAGTCTCTGAGCCCCTCCTGGAAAGACATGGCCTGTAAAAAAGCCCTCTGAAGGAAGGCAGCAAATAATTTGTGGAGTCCAGAATGCTCAAGGAGGGGCAGGAAAACATGCTGGGTTGGTCACAACAGAGCTGATGAGGCTAAGGGCCAGCCAGACATGGAAACACCCACACCGCAGGGAGCCAGAGCTCAGAACTTGCCACACTAGACTGAGAAACAGAGTCACTGAGTTGTAATGGCTTGGCTGAGCACCTGCCCTTGCCCAGGTAGCATTTCAACCAAAGTCAGAGTGGCCAAGCCCTCAGAGGACCAAGGACTTCCCCAGGAAGCCTCCCACTGCTATTCAGACCGCACCATCACTCCCAGCAAAACATCAAAACCAGAGAGCAACTGTTTATCAAAAACAAAATAAGTACAAACTTCCTTTGGCAGAAGGAAACCAGCTGGGGGCTCTGATGACAGAACAGCTTTAAAGTCAGAAAAAAACAGGTCTCTGCCCAGAAATCACTGTGTGGCCTCTGGTAAGTTTTTTAACTGTCTGAGCCTGGGCTCCCTTAGTTATAAAACAAGGATTAATAACATCTACCTGAGGACTGATGTGGCAATTGCAAGAGACAGATGTATGTACCCAACACAAATGGGGCCGTCAGGAATTATTAGCCCTTCCGCCCACATCCAGGGTGTGATCAAATAAAATTCCAATCTGAGCTCTCTGAATGGCTACACCCAGTCCAACTCTTTCGTTTTATTGTTCTAGGTCTGGCTTCAATCCCCATCAGGACTGGATCCTAACAAGTTGATTAGTTCCCCTTATCCTCTCTGGGACATACTAGTCCTCTTCAAGGCTTGTCTGAGAGTGACAGAGCTACTGTTGCCCTGGAAATTTTGTTGCTAATAGATCAGTAAGTCACAAACCAACCAGTGCCACCAGTCCTGTTTATAACAAATCTTTTTTAACTTTCTTTTATTATCCTGAAATCAAATTCTGACGCACCTACCTATACATGTAATTCTTTTTACCTAGCAATATAGGGCCATAACTTGATAAGTGAAAGTCAAAATAGTAAAACTGTGTAAGAAGTTGGCAGAAGAATGAACTTACAACAGGCAAGTTTACATGGAAAAGAAGGCAGCACTAATTTAATAATGTCACTTTTTTTCTTATTTGAAATAAGGGCTAAATTAGGATATTTAGAAGACCACACACAATCATCATGAATGGAAAAGGTACAAATACAGACCAGTACAGAGGGGGTGTCTTGGTGACTCAACTACCCAGCATTGCTATGGGTGATGTGATTTTACATAACTACGGATTAAGAGTGGACAAAGTGTTCAAGACCAACCGGAGCAATGGTGAGACTCCCATCTCTACTAAAAACAGAAAAATTAGCCAAGCATTAATGGCAGGTGCCTATAGTCCCAGCTACGCAGGTGGCCAGAGCAGGAGGATCACGTAAGCCCCAGCAGTTTGATGTTGCTGTGAGCTATAATGCCACAAACACTTTACCCAGGGCAACAGAGTAAGACTCTGTCAGAAAGAAAGAAAGAGGTGATAAAGTTCCAAATGAAACAAAGGACAACTTACATGCAACTTTCACCGTGGTAGTCATCCTCTAGGTAGGGTGTATAATAAAAGCATATTTTTTAAAACAATAAAAACTCACTTGTATATAAAGTGAAGTGGAGGTTGTGGTTCATGGGACGATGAACTGGCTTTTCACCTACATGACTATTTTGACAGGGTGTTCAAAACATGTGCATGGCTTGGGATAATTCTTCATTGTGAGGGCTGCATCCCATCGCTGAATGCCAGAGGAACCACCCCCATCCCCCATGTCATTGTTGTGACAGCCAAAAGTTTTTTAATTTCTGGGGTGCTCCCTAGGGAGCTGACCTGCCCCACTGAGAACTGCTCAGTGGAATACACACCAGCACAAGCCTCATCTAAGTATCTACAGCTGAGATTTGTGGCTGTAGAGGGGATTTAAGCATCATGCAGGCTGTGCTGCCCATCTAGCATTAAATACCAACATCTGCACGGAGCTTTTCAAAATCCCTGTGTCGGGGCTCTCCAGCAGACCAGGGGAATGAGGAGTGGGGCCCAGACACCTGTATTTTGTGCACTTCTGGGTGAGAGATGCAGAATTCTATCCATTCTCATCTATTTCTAAGGCTTGGTCCTGTAACTAGTGGAAACTGAACCTAGAATTCCTGACATCCCAGCCCCAGAAGCCCAGACCCAGAAAATATAGTGAAACTTACAAGCTCTTGTTCTGGCTTTGGGACTCTGTATTGTGTGGCTTGGGAATACACCGTTACCCTCTCTGGGGCTCACTCTCCTCATCTCAAAATTGGGCAGAGAAGGGAAGCTGCTCTCCACTTCTGTCACTCTAGAATTCTCTATGGCCCACTTAGGTTACACTGCCCAGAGCCTGTTGGGTAACTCCACCTCTCTGTCTCTCAATTCTCAGGAAGGGCCCTCTGTCACGTGGTTATTTGTTGGGGACAGTGTTTGTCCTGGTCTTGCCGTGTGTGAGGATGAGCTGTGTTGCCAGAATGCCAGAGGAGGCCAGTCCTCCTCTCTGCCCACCCTGAGTGTTGACACAGATGGGACATGATAAAGAGGTCCAATGTTAAAGGCCCAGTAAACAGAGAACTGATGGGGCAATTACAGCCTTTGACCCAGGGCTGCTCCTTGCCTGGCCCTGTAGAACCAATTTCTAGGTTTGACTGAAAGGGGCTGGGCTTGTGGAGGCTGATTGGCACCTGTATCCTCTGAAGTCAGGGTAACCAGGAGGCATCCATATCCTCAAGGGGATGAAAAGCCTTCTATGTCTTAAAAAACTGATTAAAAGAAATTTTCTCTACAATTTTCTCTTTAAAAATCTGACTCAGGCACAATTATTCTCTATGTTCAGGGGACTTACCTACGCAGAGGGATCAAGGATAGCTGGAGCAGAGACCATAGGCTAACAAAAAGTTAACTGAGAATTAACCAGGAAGATGGGGGCAGGAAGAGCTTTCTAGCTGAGCAAACTGCACACGCCAAGGGCCAGTGGTGGGGCAGGAAGGCCAGAGACATAGGAGTGAGGTGGGAGGCCAGGGCTGGCACACAGGTCAGTAGGGGCAGGAAACTGCCATTTTGGAATGTAGGCCTCCTGCTCATTCATTAAATTATTAAATGCCAAATGCAATATCCTAGACCTGGGATATATCATTGAGCAAAACAAAGATCCCTGTCCTCAAGCAACTTACATTCTAGTGGAAGGAGACAGACAAACACAATAAATAAATAAATAATATGGTAAGTTCGAAGGTGCTGGGAGCTGAGGAGAAAGAGAAAGCAAAGCAGGATAAGAGGAACAGAGACTGGGACGTGGGTCTTGCTGTTTTAAATGGAATGATAGGGTAGGCCCAACATCTCGATTTTCCAGGGAAAGGCAGGAATCCGGATTTTTTCTTTTTGTAAATTCTCTCAATTTAAAAACCATGATATCCTGGGAGCCTTCTAGTAACAGGGATTATTCTCATTCTCCTTGTTAGGACTACTTTGGTTCTTGACGTTAAGCAATAGGAACAGTTTTGGCACTCCAAAACTTCACTTTCCCAAATAAAGGAATGGTCACTATACCACCGATGCAAACTTCAGATATTACCAAAATGCTCTTCGGCCATCTGTGGGGAGTGTTTCCTTTTTTCCATATGCCCACGTTGTTCAGACCTCCCCTTTTCTTGGGGACAGACATGGGGGTAACTCACAGCCCCTGCTTGCCCGAGCTCTGTTGAGTAGACAGGACTGTGACTTCAAAGGGGAGTGATGCTGTCCCTAGACCAGATTTGAGGCACAGCGCTGCCACCCAATCATGCCTTCCTAATATCCTTTGCACACTGGGGGCAGATGCAATGCAGGTCACTATTCTTATCTAGCAACAGCAAATAGAAAGCCATCACAAAGCAGGGCACAGTGGCTCACGCCTGTAAGCCTAGTGCTCTGGGAGGCCGAGGCAGACAGATTGCTTAAGCTTATGAGTTCGAGACCAGCCTGAGCAAGAGCAAGATCCCATTTCTAAAAAAAAAAAAAAAAATTAACTGGACATTGTGGCGGATGCCTGTAGTCCCAGCTACTTGGGAGACTGAGGCAAGAAGATCACTTGAGCCCAAGAATTTGAGGTTGCTGTGAGCTATGATAGCACAGCACTTTACCAAGGGCAACAAAAAGAAAGAGAGCCATCACAATTTCTGGGCAAAAAGAGACTAGAATTTTGTAGGACCATGTTTTCTTGTAGCAATTTGTCCCATTTTTCTTCTGACTATGATGAATCACCTCTGTTTATGAATTGCATCTTTTTCCCCCCAAGATAGAGAAGGGGGAAAAAAATCTCTATTTGTATGGTGCTCATCAAGAGATCTAAAAGATGATAAATGGCAATAAGACCAAGAAACTCTCAGAACTTAGGGCGATTCATTCCATTTTTTTGAAGTTTTTTAAAAATTGGAAGATATCGATGGACAGGCAAGTCCACAAATAGAAGTGTAGAGCTGGATGAATTTTTACGGAGTGAACACCCTTGTTCAGCACCACCCAGATCAAGAAACAGAACATCTTCAGCCACTAAAAAAGATGGAGACTTTGCATGTGGAACACGTTATTCTTAGTAAAGCATCACAAGAATGGAGAAACAAGAATCCTATGTACTCAGTTCTGATATGAGGACAGTTAAGGTCCTGGTACACGGGGGTGGGGCGGATGGGGAGTGTTAAGGAAAGGAGGGAGAAGGTGGGGGGGTCAAGGGGTGTGGTACACCTTTAGGGGGTGGGACACAACTACAGGAGGGTCCTTATTTAACAAAAGCAATCAATGAAACCTGGTTCTTTGTACCCTCAATGAATCCCCAACAGTAAAAAAAAAGAAAGAAAGAAAAAGAAACAGAACATCACTGGTTCAGTTCTTTTTGAAATAAATGTGACTGACATTCTCTTTAGTAAACTATCATAAGAATAAAAAGCAAGTATCCTGTGTACTCAATACTAACATGAAGCCAGTACATGACGTAATACGTGCCCACATAAGAAAACAACTCAATTTAATACAAGTTGGAGGGGGGCATTGGTGTGCTCCCACCTACTGAGCATAAATCTAAGTGTATATGGCACACCTCCTAGGTACGGGACACAACTACGACAGGGATCTCACATAATAAACACAGACATTGTAACCTAATCATCTGTACTGGCATATTAATCTGAAATAAAAAATAAATGAACATGACTGCCACTGATGCAGATGGCAAGCCTCCCGTAGGAAATGGTGTTTTGATCTTTATCCAAAGAGCAACAAGAAGCCACTGAGTTCCTGTCAATCAAGGGGCTGACAGTATCACATTGGTGTTTCAAAGCAATCCCTCTGCATAGCACAGCTAAGAGAGGACCCAGATGAACAGACCAGCTACTCAGGCAAAGAATGAAGAAAGCTGGTTCCAGAGCAGAGCCATGGCCTACACTTAGGAGATGGACCTTTAGAAAGCAAAATGAGATTAAAACAAGACTTCCAAAGCCACAGGCTTTCTACCTTCTGTCTGACCAGCAGTGTGTGGCCAGTGTGTGCCTTCAAGGCAAGACGCCCTCCAACGGGAAGTCACACAAATAGCTCAGGGCAAACTATCTCATACCTAGAGGGCTATATACCTTGTTGCAGCAGGATTGGAGTACTGCTCCCTTCACTGTCAGGTTCTCTCTGACTCCATAGTTTTCTATAAAATAAGAAGAATTAGCTACAGCAGTAATGCACAGAGTGATTGTGTTCACACTGATGTCAATTCAATTTATCCTAAGTGCCATGGGTTGACTGAGTCCCCTAATACTTCATACACTGAAATCCTCACCCCTAGTACTGCAGAATGTGTCCTCATTGGAAATAGTGCCATTGCAGAGGTAATGAGTTAAGATGCAATAGTACTGGCATATGGTGGTTGTGCAGTTGCATCCTGGGACAACATTGGGCAATCTCCAAGGACCTTCTGTTCTAAGCTAGAAACTCTGTAAGGCTTCCCTGGAGGGGAACAGCTGAGGCCAGGAAATGGCCTACAAGCATGACTGGTGTCCTTAAGAAAAAGGAAAATTTGGACAGAAGAACACTATGTGGAAATGAAGGTAGAGGGGCAGCACCTGTGGCTCAAAGGAGTAGGGCGCCGGGCCCATATGCCGGAGATGACAGGTTCAAACCCAGCCCTGGCCAAAAACTGCAAAAAAAAAAAAAGGAAGATAGAGACCCAGGGTGATGACTTCACAGGTCAAAGACCAACAGAGCTTGCCTGCAAACCTTCAGGGGCTAGGGGAAAGACGTGGGCTAGGGGAAAGACGTAGAACAGGCTTTCCCTCAGAGCCCTCAGAAGGAGCCAGCCCTGTCACCACCTCAATCTGAGACTTCCAGCCTCCAGCACCAAATGCAATAAATTTCTGTTGTTCAAGCCACCCAGTTTGTGTCACTTTGTTACAGCAGCCTACTTACCACACTAATACACCTAGATTCTCCAACTAGCCCCACACCTCTGTAGGTTGGCAAAGGAGGAATGGGGCGGGCAGGGTGACAGGGCCATTTTCAATAACTTCAGTTTCCTCTTGAGTAGACTGAGTGTCGGAGCAGTGACAGCATTGGGAGTCTCTGGGAGGCCTCCAGAGCCCTCCTGTAGCTACTGCCAACTGGCTTCCTGTGGACAAAGCATCCTGAAGCTAGTCTTTGTGGCTCTGCTTGGGGGAGACTGCTGCATTCAGTTTGAGGGTGCAAGCCAATACCTGCTACTTCGGGACAGATGTTGCAAGGGGGTGCTGCAGAGGAAACCATTCACCCAGGCATATTTCAAATGCCCACTCAAATGCCATCCTATCTATTTCCTTCAAGTGCTTTCAATGTTTAAGCTATTTATACTGGCTGCCCATCCAAACATCTAACTCAACATTCCCAATTATTGCATCATGTCAGAGCCAATTAAACTCATTTCATCTGAATATTTGTATGAATCCCTTCAATACACAAATCACATAAGTCCTTTAGAACAAATTGTTTATAGCTGGTAGGCCATTTCCTGACCTCAGCTGTTCCCCTCCAGGGAAGCCTTACAGAGTTTCTAGCTTAGAACAGAAGGTCCTAGGAGATTGCCCAATGTTGTCTCAGGATGCAACTTCACTACTACAAAAACAAATCAAAACCTGAGGCCTACTGACAGAGACTCAGTTATAGGACATGCACAAACAAAGATCAGCAGAGGTTACCCGGGCCTCATCCTAGCCTGTGTGGAAAGCACTTACCCGGTAGGATCTCTGTGAGTGGGAACCCATAGTAATGGTCATCTACTACTCAATGTAGTGGTCTGTGTGTGAAGTTGGTCACATCTGGAGAAAATAACCTTAACGGGAAAGGTACTGTAGGAAGGCCAGTTAATAGAATGCTCTTCTTGAACTTGGCTCATAAGTCCCCTCAAGAGCAACCCTTGCTTCTCTCCATCTTCATCTCCTCCACTTCCATCTCACCTTAAGACTTTATATCCCAGCCATACCTACAGTGACCGTATAATTTATCATCCAATCTGGGAAACTTTGAAACTAAAGATATATAATTGAGTTTTCTGGGACAATAGGAAATGAGGAACTTCTTGTCTTCCTGGCCATACAGAACTACCTAGAGTTCTCATAACATGCCATGGTTTTCATTGCCTGAGACTTTTGCATATGCTATTCCCTGTCCTTGGTCTACATGGAACGAATATTCTTCTAACTTTGGTCTACATGGAACAAATTCTATAGGTCGCTCCTCTGTGAAATCTTCCTCAAGACAGCCAGGTGGGCTTGAACTCTCTTTCCTCTGTGTCTCCAATTCATCCCAATCTATCTTAATCTCTCTAGGTCTCCACAAGGCCAGTAACCACTTGAGGACAGATATCATGTCTTTTTCTCTTTGCATTCTCTAGGCTATTCCATGCTGTAGATGTTCAACATGTATCAAATCAATGATTTTGTGATCATACTGGAGAAAAGGTGGGCGTAAAAACTAACCACAAATGAATGGACTGCTTGAGCTCATGAGTTTCAGACCAGCCTGAGCAAAAGTAAGACCCTATCTCTACTAAAAATAGAAAAACTAGTTGGGCATCATGGTGGGCACCTATAGTCCCAGCTACTTGGAAGGCTAAGGCAAGAGAATTGCCTGAGCCCAAGAGACTGAGGTTGCTGTGAGCTGTGATGTTGCCATGGCACTCTACCCAGGGTGACAGAGTGAGACTCTATCTCAAAAAAGAACTGCAAATGTCTGAAGGGTTGTCATCCAGGCTTGATTGGTGTGCCTATAAGGGATAGAGCAAGAACACTGACCAGAAGCCTCAAGGAAATATATTTCAGCTTAAAATTAAAAAGAACTTTCTCACCAATAGAACTACACAGAAAATTAACAGGTAGCCTTAGGAAATAGACAGTGGAGGTGACTAATTGACAAATACTAGCAAACACTGGGTAGGAATGAGGCTAGAATTCAAGCATGCAATAGATGAATGGTCAAAATCAATGGTTCCTAATGCTGCGGCCCTTTAATACAGTTCCTGTGGGTTGCAGCCCACAGGTTGAGAACCGCTGGTCTAAATAAACACCTGAGACTCTGTGACTCCCTTGTTCATTCATTCAGTGAGTACTGGGCACCTGCCATTGTACCAGGAGCTTGATGAATTAACACATACACACACACCCACACACACAAAAAAGAACACACTCATATAATCATCACATAGATCAAGGCCCTATGCTTGGTGATGAACAAGATAAATGTGACCTCTGACCTCTTGGCACTTACAGTCTTACAGAAGAGACACATGTAATCGCAAGAATTATTGGGTATTGAGAGAGTATAAAGGGAGAACTAGGTGTGGGGATCAGAGATGAGACATTTAAATTAAAAGGGAATGAATGTAGGAAGCTTGTTTTGTTCCATGACTTTTGTTAGACTTTCTGGAGAGCTCAGGCTTCTTTTCTCTAGATGCCTGCTCTTCCAGTTGGATGACCTGAGTGCTGGCTTATACCAGTCTATACTTGTCAGCTCCAGAGCTATGAGTCCTGCTCAGATGACAGGTAACTTTGATCATTCCAGGGAGACAGGAGGGTAAACTAGGTGGGGTCTTTAACCACAACCCTCTTTCTTTCCTCTTCTCTTTTCTGAAAGACCATCATAAGGTTAGTCATGTAGACATCAGGACAATAAAGGCACAAATAGTGCCATGATATCTGTACCCCAAGAGCCTGGCAGAGATTCAAACTCTCAGAGCAGCCAACCCTTACCAAAACACTTAATGATACTGGCCACAATCCAGAACTCCATGTACAAAGCAGAAAAGACATAGGGGATAAACCAAGAAGCATGTGGCCACTTTCTCTTGTATGCTGATGGGGAATAACATTAGGATAATACAGTAGCCATTCATGAAAAGTTTGCTTGATCTTGATAAACAATAATAATAAAAAATAAATACCATGCATCAAGCCTTTACTATGGGTCACTCACTGTTCTGAGTGATTATACATGCATCATCTTATTTAATCATCAAATAGCCCAATAAGGTTAGGAGAATTATTATCCCTATGTTATAGAGAGGGAAACTGAGGTCAAGAGTTGTTAAAATTTATCTAAGGTCACATAGCTAGAGATTGGCAAGCCTGGGTATCTCTGGAGCCCATGCTTCTGGCCTTTGTTCTGTGGAATCATTCATGGGGTTGAATGAGAGTCCAGTAAAGCAGATGCAAGTTAAAATGAGCTACCATCTCTGAGTTCCAAAGGTAGGTGAGTAGGTCTTCAGCAGAGTAGCAGTTTAGTAGGAAAGGAATCTAAAATCTGAATTCATAGCATAATCAAAATAACAAATTAGAAAATATCATTTTAATGACTCCTATTACAAAGGAATAATATCTATAATATATAAATTCATATATACACATAAGAAGGACTAACAAACCAACAGAAAGATGAACAAAAGATATAACAAAGGTCACAAAAAATACATACAAATTGCATTAAACATATGAAGAGATATCCAACCTCATTCATTAGAGAAATACAAATTGAAGCTATACCACATAGCATTTGTCTCCTATAAATTTGGCAGACTTGTGAGATGCAGCTATTATGGACTTAAACATATAATATATTTAAAAAGAAGGAAATTGAAAGTCAGCAACTTCAGTGTCCATTTCAAAAAATTATAAAAAGAACAGCAAACTAAACCCAAACAACATAAAGAAAGGTAATACCTAACAGGACCAAGAAAATGAAAATTTGGTTCTTTGAAGTAAAAGCAATACCCCCCAGCAGGATTGATAAAGAAGAAAGAGAGAAGAGAGAAAGAAGAAATTCAATACAATAACAGGAATGAAAAGATCTCACTTTAGTTCTAGAAACACTACAAGATATGGCCTTTCAAAAATGTAGATATGTGGCTGGGCGCCTGTGGCTCAAGCGGCTAAGGCGCCAGCCACATACACCTAAGGTGGCGGGTTCGAATCCCCAGCCCAGGCCTGTCAAACAACAATGATGGCTGCAACCAAAAAATGGCCAGGCGTTGTGGTGGGCACCTGTAGTCCCAGCTACTTGGGAGGCTGAGGCAGGAGACTCGCTTGAGCCCAGGAGTTGGAGGTTGCTGTGAGCTGTGATGCCATGGCACTCTACCCAGGGG
>CAUYTI010150808.1:0-73230 GCA_963575145.1 Galago senegalensis | reverse complement strand
TTGGATAAAAGATTTAAACTTAAGACATGAAACTATAAAAATACTAGAAGAAAGTGCAGGTAAAAAACTTGGACAAATCAGCCTAGGAGAATATTTCATGAGGAGGACCCCCCCAGGCAATTGAAACAACACTAAATAGACTTCTGGAATCTGATCAAACTAAGAAGCTTCTAAATAGCCAAGAATGCAGTAAGTAAAGCAAGGAGAAAGCCCTCAAAATGGGAGAAGATATTTGCAGGTTATGTCTCTTGGTTTGTTTTTGTTTGTTTGTTTTCCACTTTTTTTTTTTTTTTGCCTTTTCTGGCTTTAAATGGGAATTTCCTCCTCTCTTAGACTATTAGTTAACTATTTATTTATTTACTTTTTACTTAGTAGTTACCTTTGAGTTTTTAATAGTCACTTACAACTAATTGAAGTTCCATTTCAAATATCAACACATCACTTCATGGGTAGTACAAATTCCTTATAACTGTGTTTTTTTAATTCCTCCCTCATTCATTTTCCTTATCCATAAGCTATAATCACTGTGTACAGCATCACTATTATTGTTTTGAACATACTATTGGTTAGATTATTCAAAGTTAAGAAAAACAAAAGACTGTATTTTACCTTACCTGTGTTTATTGCTTTAGTAGTAATTTTTATTTCTTTACATAGAAATGAGTTTTAAACTTACAGGTTTCGGTTCAAATATGTCTTCTCTTTATTTCTTTCTTTCCCTTTCCTTCTGTTATTCCCATTATGCATATTCTAACATTTATAGTTATTTCACTTTTTTTCTTTCATTATTTTCCCCACTGTATCAGCTTTAGAACTTTCCACTGACATTTCTTCAAGCTCTGTGACTCTTTCCTTTGCTATGTCTAATCTACCAATGAGCCCCTCAAGGTCATTTTTTATTTTTGTCACAGTGATTTTTATTTTTAGTATTTCCTTTGACTATTTCTTAGCATTTCCGTCTGTCTAGTTGTCTACTCATAAATTCTTATATGTTGCACACATTTCCCTTTAGCACCCTGAGCATACTGATCATAGCTGCTTTCAATTCTTGATCTGATAATTTCAAATATCTCCCATTTTAAGTTTGTTTCTCAAGCTTGCTGCATCTCTCCAAACTGTGTTTTTCTCTCTTCTCTTAATTTTTGGTTGAAAATCAGACATAATGCTCCAGGTAGGAGAAATTGAGGTAAATAGTTGTGTAATATGTTTGGCTGAGGGTTAGTCTGTGTTTACTTTTGACTGTAAGTATCAGAGGCTGAAATTTCCTGTGAAGTTCTTCTTTTAGTCTCTTCTCTTGTCTTGGGTCTTGGGTTTCCCTAGAGGGTTCTGCTTAAATAAGGAATAAAACATACAGTCCTTTTGGTTAAACTTTTCTGTCATATAGAAGCCCTACTGATATGTTGCAAAGGTGTGGAAGAGGGGAAATATTTTCTAGTCTTATGGTAAGTTTCATCTTTCAGGGAGCCTGTGTCCCTGGGCTATGACGTTCCCAAGTCAGAATTTACTCCCCATCCATAGAAGAAATAAGATTAGAGGTGTCTAGAGTAGGGTACATACCTTCCCACAGGCCTGTTATGGTCTGTAAAGCCCCAAGTGATTAACCTCTAATAAAACTTTGTCTTGAGAGTAGGATTAGTGAGGAAGGCAGAACACTCTTAGCATATTTCAAAATGTCAACCCCTATGCTCCTACTGTTAGAGGTAAAGTAGACTTTTCTCTAACTTTCATCATGAGAAAATGGTTGCTTTTAGTTGATAAAATTTCCATAAGGTTGTGAGTACTCTTATGACTACAATCTCCTTTTGTTTTATTTCTCACATTTCTGCAGACTGATCCTCCAGCAATTTGCTAATTATATTCTAGGTTTGCTTACTCTGGAAATGGTCAGTATCTGTGTGTGCCTGAGTTTCTGCTCAACATGTTGTCTCTTTCTGTATTTGCCCATCCTTACCTCTAGTGTATGCAGCAGCAGTTTACCCTCTGACTCCACTATGGGAGCATTGTTGAGTTTTCTTTTATTCAGATTTTTTCTTGTTGTGAGAACAGGAATGATGATTTCAAATATTCTGACATGCTGGGGAAAAAAAAAACCCATGAAATTCTTCCAGATGTTTTTGAGGAAAGAGGGATATAGTTATCTTTTGTCTCCTTCAGGAATGTTTCTCTCTGTGCTTGAAAACAAGCTTTATGGAAAAACAAATGAATGATACTATTGTAGAAATTCAGAGAGAATATCTTGTGAACTATAAAACATAGAATATTTTAAACATTTATTTTCCATTTCTGCAACCATGCAATGATGGTGACACACTGGATCAGGCAAACTTTATCAGATATTATCAGAAAAAATAGGCCAAACCACTTACTTAAAAACCAAATAGGAGCTGTGCCCTATAATTCTATCAGTGAATCTTGAAATCATATGTAGGTATTTATGTCTCTATGCCCAGATGGGCCACTGTATTTGTAGTGGGTGAGGTGGACTCCAAATCTGACTGGGCATTTTATGCAGAAAATCATGAAGGTGAAGAGGATGAGAAGAACAAGAACTACTAGCTTCCAGGTACCAGTGAATAAGCAGGGCCTGGAGGAGGTTGGGTAAACTATGAGAAGGATACCCATTTGAGAGGCCAAGATATCAAAAGTAGCCATAGATTTCATAAGCAAAAATACACAAAAACTGCTTGTTCCTCAATAACATTCACTCAACCAATGAAAAACTGCTTCGTTTTACAAGGTTGTTTACTGTCTTCAAGGTACTTTTCAGTAACTAAGGAGAACAGATTAGTGTTAGGGACTTCTAAAAAACAGCATGCACCTGTTCTCTCTCTTACTACTAAACTCAGGATGAGAAGCACATCTGTGTTCTGCCCAATTGGCCTTAGCTTATTGGGGGCGGGGGATTTTATAGCAAGGAATAGAACCAGACAAAAATCTTTCTATTATGTCACCATATTGATAGGAAGAGTCTTCCAAGGCAGGCATAAGCCTGATTTTACAACATAAGGAGCCTGAATTCACCATGCTGCTGTAAGAACATTCAATACTGTCTGTGCATGAGGCTGAGCCACCATCATAATACTCTAGCACTGTGCCACAGGAGAGAACTGTTTCCCCTTCCTCACCTACTCCTTATCTAGCCAATTCTCTGAACACTTGTTTCTCTCTCACTCCTGCTCTTGAGGCACCAACTCTCTGCCTTTCTCATAAGAGGATTGTTTTCTTTCTCTTTGAAAGGACTGCCCTTGCTTTCGGTGACTTATCCTTATGCTTCTACTCAAGACTTCCTGGAAATCTGGTATCAAATCCCTCTTGGTTTAGTCCTATTCAGCATTCCACCAGGCTGAGCAGAGAGCAGTCCAGGAGAAGGAGGAAGGGAATGGAGTCCTGCAACACTCCCTGGGTGACTGTCACAGACTTCTAGTCACCATTGTCTGTCTGATGTTCATTGGTCTTCCCATGCACCAGCACCTTCTGTTTAAGGAGTGGAAAATCTCCTGTTCTCTGGATGTTGCTAGTGAGTGCTATTATAAAGAGAATACACTCTAAAATTTCCTACAGATAAGCCTTTGTACACAAGGGGCTCCAGTGACAAATTAGGGTGGTGAGCACAGGATTTACCAGAGGGGAGGGATTGAAGAAATTGTAACAAACACAGCCACCACTGATTAATGTGCACATCAGGCAGCTTCATGAGCCTGTTCTTTAACAAGGGCTTCCTAATCTCTCCTGCAATGTAACAGGTTACTCTGAGCATTAGTGACTGTCTGAGTAAGTTGATACTCTTGCTTGTAGCTTTGGAGATACTGCCTGATAACTCCTCAACTTCAGGCCACAGTCTCTCTCCTCTGTGTTGAATTGTCCTTGATACAAGGCCATCCAAACACCAGAACATAAACACCTCTTGAATGTGTCTGGAATTATCCCTGCAAACATGGTAGGGACATTGACATCCTCCACAACCTTGAGTACAAATTATCTTGTTTTCTAAGTAGCACCAAAGATCTTTCCTGTTTAAAGGTATAGCGATTTCACCCATCCTCTGATCTCAAAATATAATCACATCTGTGCCTAAAACAACCACAATATTTGATGAACTAAGGACTGACTCTTGCAGCAACAGTTCTAGAAAGCCATTAGGCAATTTCTTATGTTCATGGGAAAAAAATATGTTTATGTATTTGCCCAGTGGGATAGAGGACATTATGATGTTGGTTGACCAACTCAGGAAAAGTCTGCCCAATGAGTCAGAACAGGAAGCCTGGCTACTTCTCAAAAGACACAGTCTGAAGCCTCCCGGAATATTCTCCTTGGAGTACTGCTCTCACCAAGAACACTTTCTTCCATGTGTTTACATAAGCCTCTGGGTCTGTACTGGAGCATAAGGCAAATGTCTATTGTGACTGATTCTGTCTGATTATATTTGTAGAAACTCAAAATGACATGAAGGATAAGGTAGGAGAAGAAGCCCTGAACAGGGAAGTGTGATAGTCATGGGTGGCGAATGCTATGGCTCCATCTGGAGATCTCTGATCCAGGGACAGGCATAAAGTACCAAGCATGTCTACTTCATCCACATGTGTCTGCTGACATGGTGGTTTGGTGGTATTGGTGTCCACTTCCCACCAATTTCTCAAATTTAATAACTTAAGGTCATGTGACCCTAGAAGAATCAACTGATCTTAGGCATCCCTGAACTCAGAGTGAACACTGCCCTCTGCTAGGGCATATCTTCTCTCTGCAAGCTTTTTGTCAGGGATCCCATAACAAAAAATATACCGAGACAAGGAAAGAAAGGAAAAAAGGAAGGAAAGGAAAGGAAGAAGGAAAGGAGAAGATTCACATCATTTCATAATATTGAGAGAACAAGGCCCAGAAGGCCCATGGTCCCTTGGAGTGAATGATGCTCAGGTGCTTTTATTCCCAACTACCCTGCATGTAAAGTGGGACAGAAACGTGTATCAGCTGGAGCCAGTGCTGTAGATCTCACCAAGTGCTGCATCCCACGACTGCACCATGCTGAGTGGAGCACCCTTCCTTGTCAGCATATTGTGTGATCAGTGCACTGGGCACCTGATGCTCTCCACTCACACTGGCCCTTCCCAGCCTCACCATGGCCCCTTTCTGCCTTAGTCAGAAGAGGATTGTTTTATTTCTCCTTTCTGAGGAATCTCTCTGCATTTTGGAACTTCTCACTGAGAGTTCAAATCAGGCCTGCTGTAACATATAATCCAGGTGTCCTCAAGCCCGTGGGCCACATGCGGCCCGCCTAGGACATTTATCTGGCCCACTGAGTGTTTTTGCTGCTGCTGCCTGTCCTGCTTAACAGCCGACTTGTCCCAGGGCCTGCAGTCTGGCCCTCCAACAGTCTGAGGGACAGTGAACTGGCCCCTGTTTAAAAAGTTTGAGGACCCCTGATCCACTCTCCTCACCCCTCTTCCCTCAGAAGGAAGCTGCAGCAGGAGGAGAAATTCAATGAAGTGGGGCAAGACTCATTCAACAAATGAGTTACTTCCAGTTACCATGACTTATCTGACTCCCACCAGCTTATCGATGGTCCTGCTTTCCTGTCTGATAAATGTGAAGTCTGCTCTGCTTGGGATGTGGCCAGTGAGTCCTCCCATTATAGGGAGAATGCAGCTCCCAGGTATCTTTTGTGCTCACCTGTCTGTGTAGTCAGGCCTCTCTGCACCCAAGCCTTATAGCCCCACCTTCATTTGAACCAAACTCCAGTACCAAAGTGTGAGCACAGACATTAAGGTTCTTCAGGAGCTTTGCACCCTTCCTAGTCCCAGAACACAGCTGTTTCATCCTGGCACTCACTAAATGCGGGCTATTAGTACCAGAACAGACAAGGGTGAGGGAGTGACGGTGTCCTGGCCACTCTGCTACCTCTGCTGGATGTGCACAGAATCGTTCTCACAGATGCTTCTCATGAAGAGACATCTCAACTCTCCTTCATAGGTCTTGTTGTCATTTCTTGCCAGTGTTCTTTGAGCCCCTGGGACTGGTCCATGAGGATAATCATCTTGCCTATATCTCTGGAGATGGTGTTAACAGGTTCCTCAGCTCTGTGCTTCAGTCTCTCTCCTCCTACCTAGCTTGTCTCGGGAAGCAGTCATCTGAGCATCAGAATGTAAACAGCACTAGCATAGCCTGTATATGGAATGTTCCCTGAAGATAGGCCCCGACATCCACAACCTCCATGAATGGCCAAGGATCATGTGCTCAAAGACTCTTTCTTTGTTAGGGTTTGTATGTTGCACTGATCAGTCTAATCTTAAAGTCTGTTCTCATGGAAATCAACACCAACCAGGGGATCCACAGGGGCAACTTGTAGCAGCACCTCTAGAAAATGGCTGGGTAAGTACCCATGTTTGCTAGGAAAAAATTTGTATGTTGAACTGTTTACCAAGTTTTAAGCAGAGGACATGTGTTGATGATCCGTCACAACCGGGTCTATTTGGTGGCTCAGGAAAGCAGGGCCAGTTCCTTCTTACCGGATTCATCTCAGGGTTCCCTGCAATGTTGTTCTCAGAATATCCTGGTTTTGCCCAGAGACTATTTATATCCCTGTGTCTGCAATGTACAGTCAGAATTGTGTTATGTGACTGGCCCCATCTGATGTATTTGCTGAAAACCTATGTGAGTCTAAGAATGAAGCAAGACAAGAGTCACCAGCCCA
Source organism: Galago senegalensis (assembly GCA_963575145.1). Taxonomy (NCBI): domain Eukaryota; kingdom Metazoa; phylum Chordata; class Mammalia; order Primates; family Galagidae; genus Galago; species Galago senegalensis. The sequence continues at coordinate 66,545 of CAUYTI010150808.1, read as the reverse complement.
AGGTGACTCTGATAATCAAGGACTCTTTTTTTAGGTTACATTATTTTAATTTCTAAGGTAAAGTTCAAGTTGTAGTTGAGCCCTTCACCCAGGGAGTGTGCTGAACACCCTCACATTGTGCACATTAGGTGAGATCCCACTGATCTCCCTTTCTCCTCTCTTCTCCACTCCTCCCTCCTCCCCTTATTCTCCCTTCTTCCCTCCAGGGTTTTTCTTTGGTATGGGTGCAGTTTTTTACATATTGATTTCATATTAGTATTTTCATATTAGTACATTGGATACTTATTTTTCCATTCTTGTGATACTTTACTAAGAAGAATGTTTCAACTCCATCCAGGTAAACACAAAGGATGTAAAGTCTCTGTCTTATCTTATGGCTGAATAGTATTCCATGGCGTGCATATGCCACAGTTTGTAAATTCATTCATGGGTTGGTGGGTACTTGGGTTGCTTCCATGTCTTTGCAATTGTGAATTGAGCTGTAATAACATGTTAGTGCAAATGCCCTTGTGGTGAAATCATTTTTTTTTTACTAGATTCCTAGTAATGGGATTGCAGAATCAAATAGAAGGTAAACTTTCAGTTCTTTGAGAATTCCCCACACTTCTTTCTATAGTAGTTATATTAGTTTGCATTTCATCAGCTGCGCAAAAGTGTTCCCTTCTTTCCACGTCCACTCCAGCATCTGCAGATTCAGGATTTTGTGATGTGGGCTAATCTTACTGTGGTTAGGAGATATCTCAGAGTGGTTTGATTCGCATTGCTCTGATGATTAGGACCATGAGCATGATAATCAAGGACTCTTAATGGGAACGAAGGTGGTACTTGGAGATCTCATCTGGAAACCCCAGGGACAAACAGAACTGCTAAATATGTCTATCTCATCCAATCAGCCAACAATGAAGGGTCTATTTTAAGGAAGGTTATTTGCTTTCTTTGCTATTTCTGCTTTGATTACCACTTATTAATTTCTTATGTTGAGTAACATAGAGTCAGCCAGGTGAAGTGCACTTGACCATAGATTTCTATATTCACAAATACACACCACCTGTTCTCTCCTGTGGTTCAAATCAGAGAGTACATCCCTGCTTTCTTCAATACTGGCCTTAGACAGTTGGCAGGCCCTCTATAACAAGGAAAGTAAGTAGAAAAAAGTAAAATTCATATCAAGAAGCCATAAGATCTAGGTATACAATGCTTCAGAAACAAACTTATTTTTTCATGTAATTGTTCAGAAAATTTGTACATTCACCGAACATGTGCCAGAATTCCAGCTGAAGGGCCTGGGATTATGGTCACAGCATCTTTTTCAAAGTCTGTCTGACCTCTCATTACCCCTTTCCCATGAAATGTTTTCCCTTCTGACCACCTTAGGCAGATACGACATCCTAATTCATGTTCAGGCACAAGAGCTGACTCAGAATTGCCAGAAGTTACAGAAAGGGAGAGATGCTTCCTCCCAACTCAGTCAGCATCTCAAGGGCCTCCTCATCCACAATTCCTCTGAGAGCACCTGGGCGAGGGGCGCAGGCTGGCAGAGCACCTCATCCACATGCTGTGCCTAGGTGGCAAGGTGGCCACAGGTCCTGATTACACAAAGTCCCAGGCTTAGGAGAGACTGCAGACCTCGCCAGGTACTACTTGTGCCAGCAGGTCCTTTCATGTCACATTTGGGGTCGTTAAAAGCTCAGGACTCCCTTGGTGAAAATGGAAGCCAGGGTTAATAGACAAGGCAAGTTTGTTTGAGTTTCCCAGGCTTTATCCTCAGTTCAATAAATGTGAGCAAGTAATCTGATTCAGCCTTCCTGGATTTTTACTTCTATACCTGTGAAATAGTGAGCAATGCCTTGCATGGATTGTAGCTGTAGCAATTGAAAGTGGGAATGTTTACAAACGCATTTCAGAAAGGGTGAAGGGCCTTGATGTGTATGGTTGGAGAAGGCACTTGATGTAGAGGAACTTGCTATTAGAATGTTGGCAGACACTGAAATACTTTCCATGCAGAGAATTTTCCTGGATAAAACAACAGAAGGTGACTTAGTGGTTTCCTTGAAGTCCTTGGACATACAGAGGTACTTGGGACAGGGTTATTTATCCTCTCTATGAAGAAGGAAGTTGTTTCTAGGTGAGAAAAGAAGCCAACCATGAGGAATGTGAAGAAGGAAAGATAATGCTGGGAAGGTGGGTGGTCCACCCGGTATCTCCAAATCGTGCCACCTTGTCCTGAGAACCTGGTGAGACTCTAATTAAGATGAATGCCTTGGGCTCACAACTTGATATTCTCACTCCTTTGATCTGGGGTATAGTTTTGGCATCAGCATTTTGAAAGGCTCCCAGGTGATTCTAATACAGGGCTGTGATATTGTGAAATACATATTTGGTCTTTGTTCCCTTTTCCTAACATACAACCCCTCAAATCCTGGGACTCCTCTAGAGTGGTATCGTTTTTGTATGATGATATTGACTGAGAGCTGGCACTCCTCAGCAGCTTCAGGATGGGAGTGGCCAATGGAGAGATGAAGGTAGGGTTACAGGGCTGGGATTTTTAGCTCCACCCTCACCTCCAGGAAAAGGAGAGAGGCTGAGGGTTAAGTTGATTGCCAATGGCCAATGGTTTAATGTATTATGTTTATGTAATGAAGCCTCCATAAAACCCCCCAAAAACCAGGGCTGAGGGAGGTTCTGCATAGCTTAGCAATGGAGGGGTGGTGCACCCTGGCTGGGTGTGGGAGCTCAGAGCCCTCCTCTGTACCTTGCCCCGTGTCTGTATTCATCCCTTCATCTGTATTCTTTCTAATTTCCTTTCTAATAAACCAGTAAAGTGTTTCCCTGAGTTCTGTGAGGCACTCCAGTAAATTCATCCAAACAAAAAAGGGGGCTGTGGGGAATCCCAACTTGAAGTCAGTCACTCAGAAATTCTGGAGGGTTTGGCTTGCAACTAGTGTCAGGGTGCGGTAGTGGCTTGCAACTAGTGTCAGTGGCAGGATGTGGTTTAGGGACGGAGCCCTCACCATCCAGGTAGTGTCGGGAATGAACTAGAGGACACCCCACTGGCTGGGGTGGGGAGGAATCTCCCACATTTGGTCACTAGGTCCACTGTGAGGATGGTTCAGTGCTAAACACTCACCCCATCAATGTAATTGTTTTTCCTCTGGAAAGTTCTATTTGTATAACATGGAATAAATGGGGAAGAAAAACAAGTGGAAAGATGGATTACACATATAGTAGAGGCTTCTCTACTTGAAGCACCGTTGCTCAAACTGTTTTGAAAGTAAGATCAAATAAGAAATAATCATTACATTGAAATTCAGTGTGTAGAAAACAATACCTCTCCTTAATATGTGTAATGGAATTTAGCATTTTCTTTTGAATATGAATCCTGAAGTTTCTATTTCCCACACTAATGTCATAGCCCAGAAATATCGTCAGCACTACAATTTGGTCAATTACTGTCATTCAGCAAAATCCCCAGAGAGAACTATTATGTCTCATACCCCTCAAGAGAATGTAATAATAAAGCAAAGTGAGACTCAGGCGATGAACGTATATTTAAACTTTTTTGTGCCACTCCTAACATGGGTATAAAATAGTAAAACAGGAATCTTACCTGAGAAAGGAGTTTGGGGAAAAAAAAGAGGAGGAGGGAGAATGTAGCAAAAAAGAGTCATCCTTTCATATTCCACTTCAGAGTTTCCTTAGTGGAGACACAGAGCTTGTGTCTGGAAATCCCATACCTTGTGACTAGCTGGGGAATCAACTTCGGGGGATTAGGGAAAGTAACCTGAGCCTTGGTTACAGTCCCTGCTCACTCTGCTAATTCCATTTGGAATTTCTTCTCACTCTTTTCTTTGCTAATCCCCTTTGAAAGAATACTTTTACAGGTGGCGCCTGTGGCTTAGTGAGTAGGGCACCGGCCCTATATACCAAGGGTGGCAGGTTCAAACCCAGCCCCAGCCAAACTGCAACAAAAAAATAGCCAGGCATTGTGGCGGGCACCTATAGTCCCAGCTACTTGAGAGGCTGAGGCAAGAGAATCACCTAAGCCCAAGAGCTGGAGGTTGCTGTGAGCTATGACACGACGATACTCTACCATGGACGATAAAGTGAGACTCTGTCTCTAAAAAAAAAAAAAAAAAAAAAAAAAAAGAATACTTGTACTATTTCTAAAACCTAATTTGATTCTTGTCCCAGCCAGGGGGTGACCCAATTCCTCCAGTGACTGCTGAAGGCTTCATGGGAGCCTCCCAACAGTATGGGAAGGGCCTGAGGCCTTGTTAGAACAGAGTGGTATCGTTTTTGTGTGATGATGTTGACTGAGAGCTGGCATCCCTCAGCAGCTTCAGGATGGGAGTGGCCAATGGAGAGATGAAGGTAGGGTTACAGAGCTGGGATTTTTAGCTCCACCCTCACCTCCAGGAAAAGGAGAGAGGCTGAGGGTTAAGTTGATTGCCAATGGCCAATGGTTTAATCTATTATGTTTATGTAATGAAGCTTCCATACCCCCCCACCCCCCCCACGCCCCCCCATCCCCCCTCCCGTCTCCAGCATTGTCAGTGGTTGAATCTCAGCCCTTCCACACCACCTTATCAGTACAAGGTGAAACTGGCCTTGCGTGTGGTCCCAGGGCTCTGCTGGCTCCCAGGCTGTTCCTGTAGTCCTCGCCGCCTCCCTAAAAGACTGGGATGTAGTTATAACAGTGTGTGTCTCTGCACAAGAGGGCCCTCTCATCCCTGCAGCAGTCTGCTTCTGAGTGTGATGGCTGGCACTTAGCATGTCACCTTCCTGCAAGGAAGAAAGTGGCTGATATCACCAGGTCTTGTTTGGGCAGGGCAGGGTCCCGATATCCTGCACCTCAGGGGGATTTTCTGTTCACTTGTGCTGTCCCTGTCCTCTCCGGCCAGCCTAAGGTTTGCTTCTGCTCTTCCTCCCACAGAAGCTCACTTCACTTGTCTGCCTTTAGTGTCCAGTAAAAGCCAACCCACCTGGCCCACGTTTCTTGTACTGTAGAATTTTGGGCAGACCTCTGGAGCTATGCAAGAGAGAGTCTGGAGTGATAATGGTAAATCTGGAAGGGAGAAAAGATTACAAAGACCAGAAAATGAAAAGGCAACTCAAAACTCAATATTAGCACAACTATCATTAAGTACCCAAAGAGCAGGTAAGGGTCATACTCCTTACCACATTACACAAGTCATGCAGTCACCTTGTACACAGTTAAGAAAATGACGGTGATAACATGATGTTGAGTGCAACACAGTATCCTTACCTTGGGATAACTGTCTTTACTCATCTGACATCTGTCCCACCACTTGAGAAGAGTTGTTACCTGCCTCCCACACACAGCCTTATGTTTTTTACATGATGCTTGTAGGATTTCTAGATCTCCTGAGTCCTTGAGCCCATGCACATGTGACTTGAGCTCAAATGCAGGCAACAGTACCGGACTCAAGTCCATAACATCGGAAATCCTGTAGCATCACAACAGGTGCCACAGATGCCTAAAGGAAGCACCTGGGGCTGCCTTGTCTGCATAAGCCATGCCTTTTGCATAACACAATTGATTGTCTTTTTCCTACAACATAAGTGCTGCTTCCTGGCAAGAAATTTCTTCTCCCGCACTGCCCACTAAACCAATGGAAGGCCAACCAGCTAAGGGAAGAGGCATCCCTCACCCTGTTAATTTAGGGCTCATGTGGTATTGGTGGCCTGGTCCATTTGATGCCTCTGCCCAAAGGCCAGCTGAAAATTCAAGCTCTTAAAAATGGAGGGAAGGGGAAGATGTCAGACTAGACGCACCCCCCAGGCATGCCACTCCGAAGGAAAGGAGTATAAATTGCAGGCAAACGTCTACCTACAGAAAGCTCTTCTTGAAAGAAACATTGTAAAATCACAGAGAAATAACGCAATGTGAAGAAGGAGGTGACAGGGAGACATTCAACAAGATGTAGGGAGGCATCTTCACGTGAGATTGGGGGGATAGAGCACCAGGGCGCCACACCTGCAGCAGGCACCAGGGCCGAGTTGTGACAGGGTGCCCTCCACTGACACAGGCTTCTGTCTACACAGACAGAGAGCAGCCCAGAGTCTGTGAAGAGTCATTGCACCAGACAACCGGTATAGGAAAGATGTGGTGAGCAGCTGATCCTGCGTTTCTGCAGCTGATGCCATCCCGTGCTCTCAGGCTCATGGCACCAGGTCTGCATCAGACTCAGCTTTGCAGCAGTAGCCTTCACCCCTCACCCCCCAGTTGCGGAGGGTGTGAACTAAGCACAAGCTCCTCTGCCTCCTCTAGTCACCCTGTGACTAGAAGCCAAGCACCCCTCCCCTCCAGCACAGCAGGATTGAGTAGAGGCCTTACCTGGGGCATTATAGGCTCTTACCTGGAAAGCTCTGGGTGACTGCTTCACTGGGTCCTGGGGGTTGGAACAGGGTATGGCAGGGGACAAGGAGAATTCTGTGGTCCCTGGGTCTCTGGAAATGACCCCAACTTGCATAACTTGGCATCTGCGATCATTAAGCCTGCAGAATAGCTGGCTGCCTGTGCAGACCTGCCTTGGTACCGCAGGCAGGAAGCCTGAGTGGTTCTGCCACAGGATCAAACAGCCCCCCACAAGCACATCTCTATTAATCTACTGAGGCCCTGATTGAAGCTCTGCTGCCAATTCCTCCACCAGTGCTGGCTCTGAAGTTTTCATGCTGGAGACCAATGCTCTGCCCCTGTGGCTCCAGAGCTCCTACTAGGCCCTGGAACACACCCCCAAGATTCTAGCACTGATATAGACCCCAGACTCCACCACTTAGTCTGAGTGGAACTGCTCTAAGGTCAATGCCCAGCCAAGGACCCCATAACATTGAACTTGCATTACACTAGGAACTGGTTTAAGCAAATGCCTACAGCCCAGGAATACATGATCACTGCCTGGATAGCCTCCCCTGGCTGCCGCTGTCATCTCTGTGGGCAGACCCCAGGTAGAGCAACCCCACAACTCCAGCCTCCATGGAGAGGGTCTCCTTAGCTCCCAACTCAAATTGGCTACACCTATGTGGGGAACAACTGAAAACCCAGCACAACTTATCAGCTCTGCGGGAATGAAAAGAGCTTTCAGATGAGAAAAAACAAGCAAAAGAACTCTGGCAATGTGAAAAAATAAATGGCCAGGGGGTCATATAAGGGAGCTAAGTAGTGTGCCCTAACCATGAGCCAAGTGACAGAAGTGGAATTCAGAATATGGACGGCAAATAAAAAGAATGGGAGGGAAGAGAAAGTTGAAAACCAACAGAAAGAAGTCAAAAAATACTTTTGGAAATGAATAGAAAATTCACTACAGATCTGGACAACATAAAAAAGGATATAAATAGAATTTAGTAAATGAAAGTGTCATTTAGGAAATTTCAAAACACCTGCCAAACGTTTACTGCAGCACAATTCACAATAGCAAAGATCAGAATCAATCCGAGCACCCGTCAGCTCCTGAATGGATTAACAAAATGTGGTGTATGTGTACCACAGAGTACTACTCAGCCAGAAAAAGGATAACTTCATGCAGTTTGGAAGGAGTTGGGAGCTATATCCTAAATGAAGTATCTCATGAAAGGAAATACAAACACTGGATACTCTCTATTAAAAGTTAGAACTAACCAATGAGCATTCAAATGCATGGCAGGGGGTAGGGGGTAGGTGGTTAGAAGTCCCTTGAAGTCAAGCAGCTGAGGGGGAGGCACCCCAGTGTGTACAATGAACACTGTTCAATAGTGGGCACATTTATAGCCCTGACTCAAGCCATGTAACAAAAAACATTGTCACCCTCTTAATATTTTGAAGCAAACAAATAATTGTTAAATAAATAAACTATGGACCAGAAAAATAAAAATTAAAGAAAAGAAAAACATTTGCTTTAAAACTCTTGTCTGGTAATTCCAACATCTACATCATTTTGAAGTTAGTTTTGTTAATATTTTCCACTAGAAAGTGGGTCAGGCATATTAATCTGGTTTTACGTAAATTATGTAATTTTAGACTGTATTGTGGGTATTATGAATCGTGTGCTGTAGAGAACTTGGGAGTATGATATATTCTTATGGTGAGAACTTAAACTCCAAGTCCTGCATTCACAGTTGATTACTTGGTTTTGTTTTTACCCTAACTAGGCTCCTTAGAAGCTGCCTCTTGAAAGCCAAGTTCGTGAGGGAGCCAGTGATCTGTGCAGGGTGATATACAGAACTTGCACTCTGGAGCTCTCTTCTGTGATAGGATTTCCCCTTCACTGTCCACTTACAGTAAATGTCTCATATTTTGTCTTCTGGGACATCAATAATCTGACATCTTTGTGGTTTTAGTGACTTCGCTGCCCACTGTTCCCTGCCCTTAGGCTAAAAGAGAGAAATAATGAAAAGCTCGCCTCGTAACATTTCTTTCTCCTATGGGTTGGCTGCCCTCCACCATCTCGGCATTTTGTTTTCTCTCCAATGTCTTTGGTAGTTCACATTCTTTCCAAAGTTTACAGTTATTATTTGCAAAAGATTAGTCTGCTAGAAGATGCTCAATCACTAGTAAAAGTAAAAGCTTGGCTGTGTTTTCCAGAGCAAATTCATATTTGTGTATTTTTGACTCCCCAGTATTCTATAGGTCTGAAAACTGTTCCGAGAAGCCAGATTTATGAAACGTCGAGAACAAGCACAGCTAGAGTAGCTGAGGGTCCCTTCTTCCCACTGAATCCAGTTACTAGAGACTAGACTGCTATCCCCATCTTCAGTTTGCCAGAGACATACAAATGCAGTACAACATTGCTGTTAGAATTTTAAAATAATTTCAAACCCCTTTAATATGCAAATGGGGGTGGGTTATTCTTCTTGATTCCCAGAAGATGGGCTTCTTGATTAACTGTCACAAAGCAGGAACGGTGATAGAGTCGGCCTGTGTCAGTGTATCCCCAAGTGTGGTCACTGAAAACTTCTATCAGAATCGTCTGAAGTATATGTTTAAAAATGGATATTTCTTCTTTTTTTTTTTCTTGAGACAGAGCCTCAAGCTGTCCCCCTGGGTAGAGTGCCATGGCATAGCTCACAGTAACCTCCAACTCCTGGGCTCAAGGGAGTCTCCTGCCTCCGCCTCTCAAGTAGCTGGGACCACAGGCGCCCGCCACAACCAACGCCTGGCTATTTTTTTTTTTCGGTTGCAGCCATCATTGTTGTTTGGCAGGCCCAGGCTGGATTCGAACCCGCCACCTTAGGTGTATGTGGCTGACACCTTAGCCACTTGAGCCACAGGCGCCCAGCCTAAAAACGGATATATTTCTAGCCCACCCTAGACCTGCTTAAAAAACAAACAAACAAACACACAACAAAAAACAAACACCTCTGCAGACACCTGCATTCATATGCGGATGGACAATGGCTGCATTTATTAAAGTTTGGGAACCACTGCTCTGTGTCAGGGATCTTAAGCTGCCCTGACATTAGAATCACCTGGAAGCTTTAAAATCTTAGAGATTCCTGACTCACCCTTAAGGGTTCTCTTTTAATTGCTGTGGTGTGGGACACAGGCATTGTCATGTTTTTAAAGCTGTCTGGGGGACTTTTATGCGCCATCGTCCTGAAAACTGCTGCTCTTTCTGAGGAGATGTGCTTTGCAGGGCAGTTGCGGTCCAGAGCGCCCATACAGTGGTTTCTTCCAAGACCTCGAGGGTAATAGGAAGACAGGCAAACAAACAAGTGGCTTTCTTGGGACATTTAGGCAGAAACATTCCACTTTTTGCTGTACATAATGTGCTCCAGTATATAACACGCATCCACATTCAGGGCCCAGACTTTTAGTAAAACCCCTCCTAAGAAAGTGGCTTGCTCTTGGCCCAGAGAGACGCAGCTGGGGAGGCTAACAGTCTCTGGCAAACGTGTACATCACCCTACCCTCCTGCAGCTGCCTGCTCTGGGAAGCCTGCCCCTTCCCTCTCTCTCCGGAACCCTTCCCTCCCTACCATGTAGGGGGCCGTGGCTGAGATGGCCATACTTGTGGCCCACAGGTTGGGAACTTCTGAGACCACTCTGCTATGAGTAATCAGGCAAATCCCAATCCCCTCCTTGCGGCCAGGCCTCGGGCCTTAGGCCTGGACCCTAGGCCAGGGCTCTAGCACCACACCCCCTGTGGCACAGCCCAACTTGCCAGCCTTTTGCTGACCTCTCCCCTGATCACAGGGCTCAGCAGAGGCTGCTCCAGCCTGCTCTAACTGGATCCAGGATCTTCCTGGACTGGATCCCCTGGTACCTGGTGGGCCTAGACAGGAAATCAGGGTGGCCCCAGAAGATCTGCTGGGCTCCTGAGCCTTACTACCCATGTATAATCAATACCTTTTTTCTTCAAAACTTTGGGCAAAAAGTGCATATTATCCATGGCGATATATGGGACATCCATGAATATAGCACTAACATCAGAATACTCTTTTGACACATTTAGGGAAATGAGCAGAGGTCATTCCATGATGACATTACCTACTTGGAAAGATTAGGTCAAGGTTGAATTATGTTTATTTATTAAAGGAGTTTGCAGAAGCCAATTTCTAAGAATCTTAGAGAAAGAGATAATACACACATTTTTCAAACTTATGTGCAATAATTATTATTATAACATCTTGCACAAAAAATCTGGGAAGTATTTGTTCTAGGAGGCATTCATATAGGACAGCTATCCTCGTTAACCAGACCTTAGAACATTTTTATGTGTAATGTAACTGATAAGTTTTTAATGTCTTCATTTGTTTATCCTGGAGGTGTTCAAAGATAGGCAGTTATTTACTTATATACCAGTTTGTGTCTGGTGTCTTCTTCCCTCCTTGGAGTGACCCAGTGAGGGCAGATATCACCTGCATACAGGTGAAGTGCTCCAAAACTGTTCATCTCTACACTTATGTCGAAACGCCTTTCCCAGATAGGGGACAAGAGAATTTTGCTCTCCAATGGGAACAATTCTTTCTGGGAAGAAAGAGGAAAGATTCTTACTTACAACAACACTTTAAAATATAACAAATGTCTCTAAATTTTATTATTCTTTTATTACTGAAATGTAAACACAAGTCTTCAGAGATATGGAGCTTTCTATATTTTTAGAGGCTTATATCTTAGCATTGCTATTTAGTCATTCTGTAACCCACATTACTAACCATCTTTGCTCAGATACCCCTGACCAGGCAAAAACATGAAACTATATTTTCATAATATCATCTATTAACAATTTGGAACATCCTTGTCATTCAAAATATGTGCCTAATTCAACAATACTTTTTAGTGTCAATCCTAGAAAAGCTCTTTGTTCATGAAACGAGGCCCCAGAGTAACTCCAGGATATGCAAACAGACTTGAAATACACTTTTTGATGTTAAAAAAATAAGCAAAAATAGAAGCCAACCCTCATGTAAAATGTTTACTTCTTGTTGTCCAATTCTATTTATCCACCTGCCACATCTCTAAGATGATGCTCACCTCAAGTAATTTGAATTACTTAAAAGTCTTTATGTGACGTTAATTAATGATTAGTTAATTTAGGGTTATTAAGCCCACCCTATAACCTGTTAAATTCAATGTGATATTTCACTGATACCTCGCTACTCAATAAAAAATTGTTTTCTACTATACGTAGCGCAATAACACCGTCTACCTCCTTGGTAAGGGCAGGAATCCCTAACTTACATCTGAATTCATTTATAGACATCTGCCTTGCTTTGAAGTTTCAGACAAGAGTAGAACTAAAAACTATACCTGAAAAATAGACAACCATTTCATTTCCTCAAAATTTGGGAAGCTGAGATTTTACCGATTGTTAGAAATTTTTCTCATTCTTTTTAATGTAGGTAAATTAAAGTCCTTTAATGAAGGACTCATCAATCTAAATTACTTCATCTCTCCAGAACATAATTTCTTGATTTTTTTTTTTTTTTTTTTTAGATAGAGTCTCACTTTGTTGCCCTTGGCGTCAAAGCTCTGTCCTTCGTGGAGTGTGCTGGTGTCATAGCTCACAGCAACCTCAGATTCTTGGGCTCAAGAGATTCTCTTGTCTTAACTTCCCAAGTAGCTGAGACTACAGGTGCCCACCACAACACCTGGCTACTTTTAGAGACAGGGTCTCACTCTTGCTCAGGCTGGTCTCAAACCTGTGTGCTCAGGCAATCTACCCACCTCGGCTTCCCAAGTGCTGGGATTACAGGTGTGAGCCACTGTGCCCAGCCTTGATTTATTAATATGCACACAGAATGGTGTTAATAATCCATTGATGTTCTTGAAAGATTATAACTTGTCATGGAAATTTACATATTGTCCTAATTGCACCATGATTCTTTGTCCTTAACCAATTCTCAAGAAGATATCGCAGAGCATTACTATAAATAGAGTAAGCTCTGATCCCAAGTTGCCTAAGTTCAAATTCTAACTCTGTCATGTTCTAGTACTAGCAGGTATATTGCTTAACCTCTGTGTCATTCAGTTATTGTTATTTATGTCCTGGAGTTATTATAAAATTAAACGAGTTAAAGTATGAGAAGTGTTTACAACAGAGCTTATCCCTTAGCACTCAATGAATACTAACCATTACAGCCCAGATTCTTTAAATCTAGTTTATTTTATGTGAGTATGCTGTGTTTGAACCATTGTTGAATCTGTCTCTACAGCACTTTTTCAAGATAATGTGGAAAGAAATTTAATAAAAGCATAGTTTAGGAGCTTGAAATATACATGAAAACTAGAAATATAAATGGAAAATTGGATATTAAGCCTAATTCATTATGTGAGAATTGGAAAGGAGTTATGGTAGCAAAGAAAAGGAGATGAAGTGAATGAGCCAGACAGCAAATCAGCAATGGATTTTTACATAAAAAGCAATTAATAGGATTTACACCATGAATCTCAAGTGTGGGCAAAGAGTTAAACTGGGACAAAAGGGCCTTAGACGCGGAAGCAGCTATCACACAGGGGCTGTGCTGAGTGACGCTGACAACGAAAGGTATTGCTATTTCTGCTGGTTCTTATTATCCCTATAGTACAGAAGACACCTTTGCTCCAAATTTTTTTGCAGGCAATTCAAGGACTTAGAACGTGTTGTAAAGATAATTTGGTTGACAGAGCCTTGCTATTACATTCTCCCATAAGGAGAAAAGCATTCACACTGCCTGGCCTATCTGCTTCCACTTCACTGGTCCTCATGAAGGACTTTGCCTTCTGTGAAGACTCTCCACACATATTCTGTGTCTGATGCCGGCCCTTGATTTTATTTAAAAATGCTTTTAGCTACCCATGAGTTTATTCTGGGACAACTCTAGATGTTATTGCAAAAGTGTATTTATTCCTCTTGTAATTTCCAGATGTGTTTGATCTTGATCTTTCTGTGTTTTAAAAGCTTTTTTTCTCCATCACCATCTCACTTCCTTCCATCGATAAGCCACGCAAAGCTGTTTCATTTATTTATTTATGTTAATTTATGGACACCATTTCTGTTTGCATGTTCGTGTTTCCAATTCCTCTCCCATATTACCCTGAATCTTTGACAGAGATGCCTGGATACGATGATCTCCAAGTTTCCTCTGCATTTTTCACTTTTTAAGCTGCCCTCTTTTGTGTAATGTAGTGCACCAATTCAAATGGATGTTCAGTTTCGCTCATTTGTCTCAAGGAAGAAGTTCCCTATACCCATAATAGAAATTTATTGACTTTATAGAAAGAATTTACAATATGTGGGTATTCTATTTAATAGCTATAGTAAGCTATCCTTAGGCTCTATATGTAAATAGTTATTGATATAAATTAGAATTAAAATGACCTTAAAAATTGTACTCTGAAGAGTGGTAAGCCAAGTGTTAATTTTGATAAGGAATGATCCACAGTACCTACAGAAATGACCAAAGCATGGTCAGGTACTTGATAACACGGTGATGCAGAAAGACCAGATTGCTATACAGGACTGCAGCTGCTGCCTTAAAAATAAAGTTGAGAAAGTCTCTTATGTCTAATGTAGATCATCAAAACATTCTGCACCTATTTACAAATACCAGCCACAGGTAACCCAGTTGGTTCCTAAGTAGTGGTACACATTGCAGACTGATTAGCACCTGTATGGATAGAAACACATATGCTATTTGCGTGCGTGTGTGAGCATGCCTGTGGCTGTGTGCACACAGGGAGGAGGGGCCTGGAAGAGATTATAGTACAGCTGGCCATATTTTCCATGAATGCTTTCATGTAAGGAATGGGGTTTTACAACCACACCCTCTAATGGATCTGTTCTGGCAATTTGTTGGATACAATTTTTCCATATCAGTTTAAACTCAGTATCCCAAAACATTTGTGCTTATATCTTCTGACTTTAAATAAATCTTCTATTTTCATACCTTCACCAGAGCAGTTGGCCAGCTGATACTTCAGAATAGCATTAGATGGCCAAATAAGTAGCACCATCTGCTGCAATTTAGAGGAATCCTCAGTGGTGCCGTGACAGCTGTCTGGTTCTGAATCCTGAATGCAAGAATTTATTTGTCAGAAAGGACATATATTCAGTTGTTAGCATGGCCATTTTCCATAAAAGGGATGATTTTTCTAGCAATACAATGCCCTATTTTTATGGAGTTCAGATTTCTGGAAACCATTGTCTGTGTTTCAAAATTTAGCTCTAAAATGTGGATGTTGACAAAATAGTCTTTCTGAATAATTGCATATAAAGCTCAAACTTAAAAGCCACTATTTAATGTATGAAAAGTCATCAAACCCTCCCTCAGAGCCTAATTACCCTTATTTAATACATAGTCCTTAATAAGCTTGATTATCTGGTTTGTGAGATTGGAGAGTCATAGAAGCTGCAAGCTAGAATTAGATATGGTAGGGTTATAAGTGACTCAAATTCAATAATTAGAAGTAGAGGGTATGATGTGAATTATTAGGTGGAAAATATTAAATCATAGACCATGATTTTATAAACATTATAATGACACATTCACATGTTCGTTTCATAAATATCTATTTACTATGATTCAAGCACTTTTCTAAAAACTGGAGTACATAAAAAGGTTAGTGAGACAAGATTCTTGTACTTAAAGAGTTTAGTCAGAAGTGATTACTCACTAATAATGTAATATAGACTAGGCATGGTGGACCACACCTGTAATCTTAGCACTCTGTGAGGCTGAGCCAGAGCAAGAGCCTCTATTAAAAATATACAAATTAGCTGGGGGTTGTGGCAGGTGTCGCTAGTCCCAGCTACTCTAGAGGCTGGAGGATTGCTTGAGCCCAGGAGTTTGAGGTTGCTGTGAGCTAGCCTGATGCCATGGCACTCAAGTTTGGTAAAACAGAGGGAGACTCTGTCTCAACAAATAAAAAACAATACAATATAGATTCTACAAATACGTTCAGAGGAACATATAATTTAACATGAGAGCTCAGAATAGTCTAAGATTACTTCAAACACAGGAAGAATCATTGAGGCTGTAGCATTTAAAATTGACTTTGAAAAAGTTTGTATGATTTGAGCATGCAGATATAGAAAGCATAGCATTCTAGATAAATAAGAGAGTATGAATAAATTTTAAAGTCCAAAGAATTGCAGGGAGTATAGGGACTAAAGCTCTATAGGGACAGAGGCTGAACATTGCAAGATAACTGGGGAGAGGGAAATTTGAAATTTTCAGTATTTATTATTTTAATGAGAGTGAAGTGATATCTCATTGTGGATTTAGTTTACATTTACCTGATGACTAATAACATTGACCATTTTTCATGTGCTTATTAGTCAATCTTGAGCTTGTGTGGAATAAGGTAGTTAGAAGGAAGCAGCCCAATTCCAAGTTCCTTTCCTCAAAACAGAAAAAAGAAAGAGAAGAAATTGTTTGCAATACTCTGTCTTATGTAAGGTTAGTTTCTGTATTGCTTGATTCAGAGTTCAGACGAGGTCCAGAGCACACTTTGAATCTCAGGTTGAACATCACAGGGGAAGCAGCGGTTATTGTGGCTTTTGAAACTGCAGGTGACTAAAGCTGTGGCCACCTTGGTGAAAGGAATTACAGCAGAGTTATAACATCTAAGGCCAAGAAATTCCCCCCCAAGAAAAACTGGAGGGAATTTTAGAGAAATTAAGACATTTAAAAACTACCATGGATATAAGAGAATTGGGAGAGAGAAAAGCATCCATGTAGGCCCAGTGAAGACGCATGCCAAGCAAAGGCCTGAGAAGGCCTTCAGCCATCACATGCACCTGATCGTGGAGTGACTTCCTCTTCCCAGATCCACTCTGCAAAGACTGGTGGAGCTTTTTCACATGTTCAATTTTCAAGAAAGATCACAAGATACACAAAGAAACAGACAAACATGGCCTATACAAAGGAACAAAATACAATTCCAGACATTGATCTTAAAGAAACTCAGGCTTCAGACTTCTTAGACCAAAACTTCAAAGCTCTCAGAGAGCTAAAGGAAAACACAGACAAAAAAACTGAAGAAAATCAGGAAAATTATATATGAACAAAGTTATAATGTCAATAAGGAGATAGAAATTATTGTTAAAAAGAGCCAAACAGAAGTTATGGAGCTGAACATACAAGTGAATTTAAGAACTTACTAGAGAGATTCAATAGTAGTCTTGAACAAGAAGAAGAATGAATCAATGAACCTGGAAGACTGGCCATTTGAAATTTTAGAGTCTGAGGAGCAAAAAGAAAAAAGAACGAAGAAACACGAATAGAGTCTATGGAACTTATGGGTCATTATTAAGTGGACCAATATGGGCATTATAGAAATTGCTAAAGAATAAAAGAGAAATAGGAAAAGAGATGTCATTTGGAGAAATAATGGTCCCAAACCTCACAAATTCAAAGAAAAATATGCATAACAAGTATAAGAAGCTCAACAAACTCTAAGTAAGACAAATCTAAGCCAAACACAAAGAGTGAATCTTGAAAACAGCAAGAGAAATGTGACTTATCACACACAAAGTCTCCTCATTAAGATGACTTAGTGAATGTTTGCAGCAGGAACCTTGTGGGCCAGAAAGCAATGGGATGATATATTTAAAGTGTTGAAAGAAAAGAAAACTGTGTCAAGTGAAAAGTTTACAACCAAAAAGATTTTTCCTTCAAAAGTAAAGGAGAAATTGAGGTACTCTAAGATAAACAAACATTGGCTGAAGCAACCAGGCAGAAGATCAGTAAGGTAACAGGGAGCATGGACAGTACTAGAGACCAACTGAGCCGACAGACTCACACAGAACTGCCACTTGGCAATGGCAGAAACATGTTTTTCTGAATTTCACATGTAACATTCTTCAAGGAAGGCTATAGGTTTGCCACAAAGCAGACATTAATAAATTAAAAAAATTGAAATTGTATGAAGTGTCTTTTCTGATCGCAGTGCTATTAAATTAGTAGTTCATAGCAAAACAAAAATGGGAAGATACACAAAAATACGAAAATTAAATAGCATACTTTTAAACAAAATTGACAGGTTAAAAAAGAAATCATAAAAAAATTAGAAAATATCTTGAAACAAAGAAAACAAAAAATTAACATGGCAAAACTTACGAGACACAATGAAAGCAGTACTAGGAGGAAAATGTATAACTGTGTTTATGTTAAAAAAGAAGAAAAGGGCTGGGCACAGTAGCTCAAGCCTGTAATCCTAGCACTCTGGAATGCCAAAGCGGGTGGATTGCCTGAGCTCACAGGTTTGAGATCAGCCTGAGCCACAGTAAGACCTTGTCTCTAAAATTAGCCGAGTGTTGTGGCAGGCACCTGTTGTTCCAGCTCCTGGGGAGGCTGAGGCAAGAGGATCACTTGAGCCCAAGAGCTTGAGGTTTCTGTAAAGTATGAGACCATGACACTCTCCTGAGGGTGACAAAGAGAGACTCTGTCTCAAAAAGATAAAATAAAATAAAATAAATATAAAAAAGAAAAAAAATCTCAAATGAATAACCTTATACGTATCTTAAGGAACGAGAACAAAAAGAATAACCTAAACTCAAAGCCATTAGGATGGCTATTACTTGTACACGGAGAAAATAAAATGTTGATAAAGCTGTAAGAAAATTGCAACCCTGTGCATTCATGGTCGGAATGTCAAAGCTGCTAAGGAAAAATGATGAGTAGACAATGTACATGAATGTACTATTTATAAGAAATGCATTTAAAATAGATAGCACATGTATTCTAAAAGTAAAAGAATAGAAAATAATATACATATACAATTTACTAATTATGATAAAGTATCAGTGCTGTTGAATATGAGAATAGCAGACTTCAGTTCCTCATAAAACTAAAAACTAAGTTAACATGTGGTCCAGCAATTCTACTTCTAGCTATGTACCCCAAACAACTGAAGTCAAGACCCCAAGCAGATGTTTGTAGATCCACGTGCATGGCAACATTATACACAATAGCCAAAAGAGGGAAGCAGTTTACGTGTTCCATCAATAGAGGAACAGATAAGCAAAATATGGTCTGTGCATACCATGAGATGTTATTCAGCTTTAAAATGGAAGGAAATTCCGACACACATATCAACATGAACAAACCTTAAAAAAAATGTGCTAAGTGAAATTAGACCATCACTAAAAGATATAGACTGTTCGATTCTACTTCTATCAGGTACTCAAAATAGTCAAATTCATAGAGACAAAAGGCTGAATGAGGGTTTCCTGGGCTATAGGGTTTCACAAAGCACTATGGCGATGGAGTAATGACGGTTGCACGGCAAAGTCAATCTTAACGCCACTGAAACGTACACTCAAAAATGATTAAGGCTGTAAAAAAAAAAAGAAAGAAAAGAAAAGCAATACTCTTCCCAGTATTTTTTTAAAAGTTATTTTCCATGTAAATATTATTTACGTGCCATACGATGGATTTACTATTGTTATTTTAAAACAAATTAAGAAATAAAGATTTGTAAAGTTTCCAAAAATCATAATAATGTGGCTACTGTCGGTCACTTCTGCCTTTGTATGAGCTGCATAATCTATTTTTTTCTTAATAATTTCTACCCCAAAACTTGCTAGAATTTTGACTGAGATCAATGCTGAACAGTTCTCCATGCATTTTTTATGTTTCTGCACATTTTGTTGCCAGAAGCGTGGATGCTTTTGCTCCAGATTATTTTTTAAAAATATTTCCATAGTGAACATAGTTAGAGAGAATATCTTCCTTTAGAGCAAAGGGCAGGTTTTCTTACCAGCTTGGAAGATAACAAATGTCTTCCCTGGAGCATGGGACATTTGTGCTTAGTTCCCCTTAGAAATGCCTCTGATTCTCTAGGCTCAGTGTTCCTCTTTTATAATAAAAAGCAATATGTCCATGTGTCACCTAATCCTCTTTGTGTCACCTAGAGAAATTGGGGCTGAGAGACCTGCTAAAAGAATATGCTAATACCCTGACTCCTGCTACTGCTGTGAATAATAAATTCCTTTATCTCTGACCAGAAGTTTTGTGTCTTCTCCATTTTAAAATTCATTAAGATGTACTCTATGATTATCATTTTTTTAAACCTTAGTAACATTTTTTGCACACTTATGAAGAATATATATTCTGTTATTGTTGAATGAAGTGTTCTACAAATGTTCCATTAGGTCATGAGTGCACAGTGAAGGTCACATCACCTAGATTCTTTCTGATCTGTTTGTTCCGTCAATCATTGAAAAAGGAGTGTTGAAGTTCTACACTACTTATGAGTTTGTCTCTTTCTCATTTGGACTCTGTCAGTATTTGCTTTGTAGATTTTGGAGCATTTCTGCTACACGAGTAATCATTGAGAGTTGTTATTCTTCCTAATAAATTGATCCTTTGGATCAACAGTTCTCAACCTGTGGGTCGCAACTCCTTTGGACTATGTTAAAAGTTGGTGGCATTAGGAAGGTTGAGAACCACTGCTTTGGATCATTATTAAATGTCTTTATGAATGTTCAAGTACTTTGAACTGAAGATCTAGTATTCTACTATTCAATAGCCACTACCACTTCCTTGTAATTAATAAATTATATATCATTTTTCATTCTTTTACTACCAAAACATATACGCTATATATTTTAAATGCATTTTTTGGTAAATAGTGCATATGCATGTTGCCTCTTTATCAGTCTGACGACCATTGCCTTTTATTTGGAGTAACTATATTTTATATTTAATTTTTGATCTGGAAGTAAAGTCTGCCATCATTCTCTTTGTTTTGTGTTTGTTGCACATGCTCTTCATTTGTTTTCCTTCTCATTTTTTAATTTTTATTTCAGATATTTAATATTCAGTTTTATATCTGTTATCAACTTACCAGCTGTATCTGTGTTTTGCTGCATTGGTTTCTCTAAGACCTATTATATTCAATTCTAATATATCATGAACTATCTTAAAATACCGCTATAGCACTGGAGGACTCGTTGTACAATAGCAGCCCCTTCCCTTTCCATTTCCTCCTTTGTTCTGTTCTATTGTTGTCATATATTTCACTCTTACACATCCTACAATTAATATTTATAATTATTTTACTGTAGTCACAACTGTCTCAAAGAAACTTAAAAATGAGAAAACAATATCATTTTTTTTACACTTTTACCATTTCTTACACCTTTGTTCCTTCTTGAGAGTTAAGGTTTCCATCTGCGTAGTTTCTTTGTCTGATGGTGCAGGCCTGCTGTCTATCTTCTCAGGGTTTACAGAGCTCCTTGGATTCATAAGTTTAGAGTTTTCATTAATTTGAAAAACAATTTTGGTCACATGTCTTTATATGTTGTTTTGGCCTACTCTTTTTTTCTTTGTAAATTTGAAGCCAAATTACCTTGATCACTTGATATTGCTCTACAAATCACTGAGGCATTCCTCTTTTTTTTTTAATTTTGTTTTTTTAATCATATTTCTTTATATCCTGGCCTCTCTTTGGGTGGTTTCTATACTTCAGGGTCAAGTGTGCTGCTATTTCTACACAGTTAATTTTTTCAGATTAGATACATTATTTTGAAGTCATTGTCTACTAATTCCTTTATATCTATCATTTTTATGCTTTTATGTAAGGATTTTTCTCTTCATCAGGGATATTTTTGTGTAATCAGATGCTGATCATTTTGATGTTATATAGTCAAGTGTCTAGATGCTGTTATCTTTCTCTAAAAACTGTTGAAAGTTGTTCTGGTGGGCAGGTAAGTTATTTGGCAATCAACCTAATTGGGCTAGTTTTCATCTTTGTTAGGAAAGTTCTAGAATGTGCTTTTCTCCAGGACAAATTTAGCATTATTACTAAGGATGGATTTTTCTGGGATCTCTAATGAATACCCCCAGGCTCTTAATGAGGGTTTTACCTTCTAGCTAATTAGAAGACAAATGTCTCTGACTCTTGTTTGAGGTTATAAGTTGTATAGATTACCACTTACTGATGGGTTTTTCTTGGAGTGGGGGAAGAAGGCATTGCTATCACAGTTTTCCTTTTTGCACCCACAGCTTGATATTTAGTAACAGACACTAGTAGACCCCCATACCAATTGTTGGAGCACTTTCTAACTCTCACCTTCTAGTTTCCTGGCCTGGAAATATTCCCTGCCTTAGCCTTCTCCCACCCTAATCCTATTTCCTCAACCCAACAAGACTACCTTGCTCTTCTTTATTCTCTCCTTCTAGCACACAGTTTCTGGAAATGTCTGTTGAAGTAAAATCAGGAAAATTATAGCAGTCACTGCTTTCATGTTCCTTCTCTGAAGATCAAAGTCTCTTGGTTTCTTGGTTTCTGTTTTTGAATGCCTGCTAAAGTTTCACATGTTTTTATTAAATTTTCACTTTTTTGGTGAAATACAAGATAATTAATTTTTAAATTTCAAGTTAAATATAATGTGTATATATGGTATTGATAATAAAAGATACTAACACTTGTATACTTGGTTAAAAACAAAAAAACTATTTGGGCAGCACCTGTGGCTCAAAGGAGTAGAGTGCCAGCCCCATATACTGGAGGTGGTAGGTTCAAACATGGCCCTGGCCAAAAAACTGCAAAAAAACCCAACAACAACAACAAAATCTATTTGGTTTTATGATATTTTATTATAATAAACCAGCAATGAAATGCTACAAATGTGAACAAAATAAATTATAAATTATATGCAATTCTATTTTTTAACATTTGATTCTGATTTTATTTTTCTCTATTTTTAAATCCATGATTAAACAATGTCACAGCAGAATCCTCAAATAATTGGTTCTCAAATTCTACAGCACATAAGAATTATCAGGCAGAATGTTTGCCAGTGAACAAATTCCTGAGTCCCAACTCCAGATATTATAGTTAATGAAATTTTGGGTGGCACAAAGGTATCACATCACCATTTTTAGCATTACTTCTCTTGATTCTGATTTAGAAGTTCCAGGAGAAACTTCAGATAAAATGTCCTTGTATTGTAGGTATTTTCCTTCAGAATGACAGTCTAATAACAAATGATATATTGATTCTGCAAGAAGAAAGCATAATTTAAGTTTTGCATTGCCTGGAGGCTATGTGGGTCTTGTGTTCAATCATTCCAAATAAGTACACATGGAGACTGAAAGTTATTTTCTTTCTGTGATAGTTAATTTTACACATCAAATTGACTGGGCTATAGGATGCAGAGATATCTGGTTAACCTGGATAGAGGTGGAGAGAATTCTTTTTAGTCAAGTACCAAGAATGGAAAAGCAAGTATCCAATGTATTCAATACTAATATGAAGGCAGTAGATGAACTCACACATGCCCACACAAGAGAAAAACTCAATTTAATTCAAGTTGGGGGGCAGGGGGAGTAGGGAGTAGGAAAGGGGATCAGGAATCAGGAAAGAGGAAAGGGGATTGGGGAGCTCTCACCTAATACACACAGTGTAAGTCTATATGGCACACCTCCTAGTTCAGGGGCACAACTGATCCTTTGGATCAGCAGATGCAAACACTATAACCTAATTGTTGGTACCCTCATAGGTCTATGAAGGTGTTTCAGGAAGAGGTTAGTATAGGAATCATTGTTAAAGAACATTGCCCTTCCAATATGAATGAGCATTATCCAATCTACCCAGAATCTGAATAAAACAAAAGGTATAGGAAGGCAGGATTCACCCTCTCTCTGCCTGATTGGTTGAGCTGGACCATCAGTCTTCTCCTGCCCCAGGCATTCCTGGCTCTCTGGCTTTCAAACTGGAATCTACGCTGTTGATCTTCTGGCTTTCAGGCCTTCGGAGTCTATGACACATGGTCTTTGGTCTTAAGCTTGCAGGCAGCAGACCATGAGACTTCTCAGTCTCCAAAATTAATGAGCCAGTACCTTTACGTAAATCTTGAGATATGTGTTTTGTTCCAGAGAAACACTCCCCCAACCCTGCCTCCTTCCTCTCTCTCTCTCTATGTATATCTATACACACACACACACTTATAAATACACCCCCATAAGTGTATATATGTTTCCCTATTTTAACTTTTCTCAATTAAGGAAATTAAAAGAGATGATATTTAAACTTGGCATGAATTAAATCTTACCACATAGGTAGCTTGGAAGATATCTCAGATATCTTATAAAGAAGGCATATTTGAAATGTTTAATGCAGCTCATTTGGAAGTCCAAACCATCATAAATCTAAAAGTATATTGAAAATGAAAATGTCATTTGTGACAAGACCTCATAACACTTGATTCTGATTTTATTTTTCTCTAAAGGCAGTCGGTAGCAGGCAACACACTATTTATTAGTATTATTTACCCTCTGAATACTTCCTTAGCTGACAAAGTGAGGAATATTTTTTCTGTAGTAATTCTCTGAAGCCTGATGTGAGTGAGCAGGGAGGTGTGGAGAACCCACAGCATGCTCCCCTTGCTGAGCTCAACTCCACCTTCTACACAAAGCGGTCCCCTTGAAGTTGGGACGGAGTCACCTCATCTCCAGAAACTCTGAAGAATAAAAGTTACAGTTTGACAGCTACTGAGAGATTGACTCCTGGGACTTGCTAGTATTGTCTTCACTTCTCCAAAAGTTTATATTAAAGCCATAACAGGCCTAGAGACCTATTCTGACAAACAGCCTTCTAAGGATGACTATTTCATACTTGGCTCATTTCACTGTTTCAGGAAAAATCTAAAACAGTTAAATTGCTGATTCTGAACAAGATTTTTGGGGAAAAAAGTTCTTCTTTGCATTGAAGGGGTTTATCTATTTTTCCTTCAAATTGGAAACTTTCCAATCTACCCTATAGGGAGCAGCATCTGAACTTCAACCTAGACCCATGGATTGGTTTCTGATTTGTCGAAGGCTCTCAATCTGTCCTGGAATTTACCCGTACCAAAAATTTCAAAGCTTAAGAGTATTGGTTCTTGTCAAAATTGGAGGAGAAAAATAAAAAGCTGGGCATGGTGGCTCATATTTGTAATCCTAGCACTTTGGGAAGCCAGGGTGGAAGGATCATTTGAGCTCAGGAGTTTGAGACCAGCCTGTGCAGGAGTGAGACCCCATCTCTACTAAAAATAGAAAAGTTAGCCAGGAATTGTGGTGGGCACATTAGTCCCAGCTACTCAGGATGCTGAGGCAGGAGGATTTCTTGGGTCTCTCTCTACCCAGGGTGACAGAGTGAGACTCCAAAAAAAAAGACCTGCATGTTTGCAGGCAGAAATAGAAAATTAGCTGGGTGCTGTGGTGGGGTGCTCATAGTCCCAGTTAGTTGGGAGGCTGAGGCAGGAGGATCCTTTGAACCCAGGGGACTGAGATTGCTATGAGCTAGGCTGATGCCACAGCACTCTGGTCTAGGCAAGAGTTGAGACTCTGCCTAAAAAAAAAAAAAAAGAAAGAAATTGGCTTGGTGGTCCTACACTTGTGCCTTTGAAAAATCTAGATGTACTTTAGTACACACCAATGTAGGAAATGCTAAACTCACATCCTTACTAGTTTTTCTCTTATTACTTAACAAAGCCTATTCTTCATTGAGTAATTACCATATAGACAAAAAGCACTTGCATATTGTTCTCATTCAGTCTTCACAGCAATCTTATAAGGTAGATGCTATTATTATACCCATTTTAGAGGCAACCCAACTTAGGCTAAATATGCTAAATAACTTGTCTATGGAAAAAGCTAATACATGGTAGAGCCATCAGTGGCTGAGTTAATATCTAAATCCAGGATTGTCTGACTCTACAATCCACAATCTTAGTGATGACACCATATTTTAACCTGTGTCCTTTCCAGCTGTTTGGTACATCCATGAAATGCCCTTACCTATGAGCTTCATTCTCCCCTAGCATTTGGCTCTGGCTTATCAGGATATATCAGCATCATTACTGACTTTTAGAATTAAGAATTTCCTCCAAGGTTGGGAGTCACCCTCCAGTCACAACTGTTGGGTCTCTCCTCTGGCTTCCCTTGGATCTCCTTCAGCTCCCTCTGTTATCAGCCAGCTTTGGAACCCAGTACTGTTGATACGCGGTTCCCACCCACATTTTCTCAATAGGCATTAAATTCCTCTAATTCTTTCTCTCCAGCGTTGACCTGCTCTGGAGTTCTGCCTGGGGTTTTCCTCCTCATTTCATGTATCTACGGCACCAGTTAGCCCTCATTTTGAAGACTGAGATCGCCTTCCTCACCACAGGCTGATCATAGGCTCTGCTTGGCTTTGTATTTCAGCTTTCTGGGATGGCATCGTCCCTTGTGTTAGGCGTCTTCCACGTACAGACTGTTTAATGACGCCCACTGTCTGATTCCCTGTCGTTGTGGTTTGATTGTGTTCCTTGTTGGTACTTGTTTGGATACTCTTGGACAAACATGGATTAAACTTTTACTCAGTCTCCTTGTGCTATAGGCCCCAGATATACAAAGAGGTAAATTCTCTGATGTTTTCACAGCCCACTGACTCTCCTATATATTAGAATGAGCCAACTATTTCCCTTGGTAATGGTTTCCTGAGATCGCCTTGGTGTTGTTTTCCTGTCATCTCCCCTTGGTAAGACTATCTCTACTTGATCCCTTTTAGTTCTATTTTCTGGCTCCTGCTTCAGTCCTCCCATCTTCTTTTATGCCACCACTGAGCCAGGACACGGACCTGACATTCCAGCTGCCTGCTTTCCCCCTCTTAGACTCACAGACCTGCTGTTCTAGCTGCTTACCTTCCCCCTCATAGACTCATATACGTGTTCTAGTCGTGTGAACCTTCTCAGTCAGCCATTGGAGAATAAGCAACGTGGAAGTGCCTAGGAAATTTCTTCATAGGTACTCACTGGCATTGAAAGTTGTAAAGAAAAGTGGTTGAAATCTTTTAAGATAGGACTATGAGACTATACCTCCTAGGTCAAATTCACCCGCCATCTTTTCTTATGAATAAAGTTTTATTATTAAGTGACATATTTGTATTTATATCTATGTAGCACAGTACAAAAAAAGAAGAAAAACAACTATATAGGAATCATATTTCTATATCTCTCTGAAATTAAGTTTATATAAATCCAAAGCGGATTCTGATAAGTTATGGTGTATTTAGTAAGACAAAGTCAAAAAACTTTATTGGAACATTAAGAGAATTTAGAACAGAAAGGATACAATTTGGGGTAGAGATCTCTGTACACATATCACAAAGACATATCACGTACTGACACGTACCTTCCCAGAGGCAGAGGGCTCACATGTAATTATCCCAATTGCCTAAATTCTGTTTGTCATGAAATTCTTTCCAGGCCCCACTGCTCTCTCCCAGGAAAGTTTTAAAGACTGTAAAAAAATAATGCTGGCACATATGGACCTCAGGATGTGCTCTGGAATGTAACTTTTAAAAGCCACCATATGAATTTATTCTGTTTCTACTTTCCTTTTCATTTTAAGTTCCTGGTACTACATTTTGCAGATTTCAGTAACCTGAACTGAAAGAGATGTTTTCTTCGGAAAATCAGAGGTGGCAAATTGTTTTCAGTGCTAACTACCCAGCTGACCACACAAAACTTAAGCTCAGCAGGAAAATTTCTCTCCGTGCAGTTTTGTGGCCCAAGTTTGGCTGTTCACGACATCACCTGCGTCTTAACGCAATACCAGTGCCTAAGTCTCACCCTGGAGTTTCTAATTTAATTTGCCTGTGGTATTTTGGCATTATATGTTTTAAATAAATGACTTTTAATACTTTCAAATTCACAGAAAAATTGCAAGGATTGTGCAGAAAGATCTACGTCCCTCCTGCACTTTCCATTCTTAGTAACATCTTACATTACCCCAGCCCATTTGTCAGAACGAGTAAACCAGCACTGTCACATTACCGCTAACTAAAGTAATTCAGTAATTCCAGTCTTTGTTCAATTTCCCTAGCTTTTGCACTAATTTTTTTTTTGGGGGGGTCCAGAATTCTGTCTACAACATGTTACATCTGTCTACCGTGTTTTCATCTTCTCAGGTCTGGGAGAGTCTCTCAGTTTTTCCTTGTTTTTGATGACCTAGACACTTTTGAGGAGTATTGGCCAGGTATTTTGAACAATGCTCCTCAATTTGGGATTTTATGATTTTTTTTCATGATCAGATGGAGTTATGGGTTCTTAGAGAGAATGACTCCGAGGTGAAGTGCCTTTATCATTCACATTAGGGAAGAAATCCAAGGGAAGCAAGCCTGTTTCTGTTCATTGTAAAGTTACTCCTTCCTCTTCACCTCCCTATACTCTAATTTTTGGAATCAAGTAACTAAGGGGAGTGGGATTAGGAGCGAGGAAGGAGTTACAATTTGCCTCCTATAGGGAGAGTATCTATGTAAATGATTTGCAATTTTTTAAAAGGAAGATCTGTCTCTTCTCCTACATTCATTTATTTATTTAATCTTTATTTATATAAATGTGAACTTGTGGATATTTATTTTGTACTTCATGCTATTGCTCAAAACTATGTCATTTATTTTATTACTCAAATTATTCCATCTTTGACCCCTGGGGCCTCTTCCTGGCTACATTCACATATTAAAAGAACACCAAGTGATTCTCAAGTGCAGCTAAGACTGGGAACTCTGATTTATACCCAGTAGACCCATGTTCTGGATGTGTAGTCCCCAGACAAGCATCATCAACTCACCTGGGAATTTGGTAAGAAAGCAGACTAGGGGGCCCATCTCGAACCTCCTGGATCAATCAGTACCAGGGAATGGAGCCCAAGTGAATCCTTTATGAATTAACCTTTGAAAACTTCTTACATAGATAATATCAGAGATACTCTCTTATCTTTAAAAATATATTAATAAGGTCATCACAGCATTGTTTTGTAAAATGCACGTGCAGTTTAAGATGAGCATCCCGTTTTAGGTCTAGGGTCACCAGGCTAACATTTTGGCAGTAGCCTAACTTCCCCCAGGCCATATGCATTGCTTTAGGAAAGCCTGGACTGAGAACGCTCCCTGCCTGATGGGGGGCTCTTGCCTGTCATGGACAACTGTGAACAGAATATGCACATGATGAACCATTTCCCCCCAAAATATGCCTCTTTATTGTGATATCATAAATATTTATGTGCTACTAATTATTAAAATGTGCAAAATTACTGTGAAGAAAGAGACTTCATCTAACCCCAGGCTTTTCTTATTATTCTCAAAGCAGAGCCATTAACTTTCTCTAACTTAGGCTTCAAGGTGTTGAAAAGCTAATTCACAGCTCCCCAGCTGCCTACTTGTGGGGACAGCTTTCTTCTGCTGTAGGCAGTAATTGCTTTACTGCTAGCCTAAATTGCCCTGGAGAAGAAAGCATAGCTTTGCTTGCTTTATCCTGTGGATTTAAAGCAGTGCCTATACTTGCTTTAAATAGAAGGGAATTTCTTCTCCAACAGATATTCTTATTCTAATCCACACAATTCCTTCCAGTAGAGACATGAAAAACAAAATCATGAAGGCCCTCCCTTATACATACTTTATTCGCACTGGTTAATGTATTGAAGACAAATTAGGCTTGGGGGAGAGGATTAGGAGAGTGACAGAAAGTGCCTTCACTAGCCCAAGTTAGTAGAGGTTAGTGTGATAGATGTGTGTACAAAAATTCAAATTCAATTGGATGGATCAATCAAAAATACCTAAAATGGATAAAAGGCATTTGATTTGGCCAAACATACCAGACTTAAAAACAGAACGTGTAATTATAATCTTTTTTTCCCCAGAAAAAAACCATTCTGTGGCTCAAACTAGGCAAATAGTAGAATTAATAAATAGCATCTTACTAGTTCTTCTCTCATAGAACAACAGGATTGGTGTCAAATTAAACTCACAAATTTTAACAGACGTGAAGCTTTGCTATTAATTTCAAAGGTATGGGCCAAGGTACCAAGGAAAGCAGGGAAAGGCCTAGAACATTGGGGATAACTGAACAGGTCCTCTCCACATCAACTTGCACCTCTAATGCACAATAACAAGTGAGGTCTCGAAGTGAGGTTCGTGGGGTCACTCATGCCCTGAGAATATTCCGATTATGAACTCTCTCCATGTTATACCCCAGTGCAGCTGAACTTATGTGACATTCTCTAGAAAGCCAGGCTTTACAAAGCCAAAAAATTCCAGGTTTACTTATCATAGGTAAAACTTTAGCCAGGGACGTCCTTTGAAGGACATTCTGAAGATAATGCCTCTTCCTCGTACCGTGTATTAATAGTCTATATACCTGGAGATTCAGTGATGAGGAAATCAGACCAGGCAACAGCTTTCTCTCCTTTCCTCTGAAGGCACACCCCAGTAAAACTAGTAAATGAATATATGGCCAGTTGTTAGGACTCCCTTCTCCACGAGGCCATATCCATACCAGAGATTTTGCAGTGAGCGATGCCTGAGGCTTACCAGTGCTGGTGCACATCAGAAGGTCACCCTGTCACTGCCACTCTACAGCGGTGATGAACAAGTTGGCCCTATTGTCCTTGTTGGCCTCGGTCACCATAAGTTTATTCAGGGGTCACCTTCTGGTACAAGCCCCAAGATTTAGCCCCTGAAATCTATCTACCACATCACATTCAAATCTTCTTTCTAAATTGCCAATGTGATTGGGCCCTTCGTAATTACAAACTTTTATTGGCTTCCCTGTGCTATCAGTGTGAAAATCCAGAAATGTTAGTTTCTAGGCCATATTTTGGAGTATGATCCTCGTGTCTGCGTCCAACTTTACACTGTTGTACCCACATGGGTAACTCACCTTCAGGTCTATGCTCACCCTTGTTTTCATAACTCAGAGCCACTGTAACTGCCGCTGGCCCCGCTGGGGACAGTTCTTTGTCCTTTTCCATCCAGGATAGTCCTTTCTCCTCCTTTATGGTTTGGCCCAGTTATCACCTTCTCTGAAACAATTTTTCTGACATGAGCGCTTTAGAGATATTCTTATAATTAAACAAAGCAAGATGACATATACTGGGTAGGTAGGATGTGTCCATTCTCTTGCCTGTCTCTCTTACCACCCTTTCACCAGGAATCCATAGTTTATTTGGTGACAACTTCAGTGCCTGGCATAGAGAAGGCAGTGGAATAAGAAGCACAGATGGGGGCCCTCTGATGGAGGAAATGTATGTCACCTTTTCCCCCAAGACTGAAGGGAGCGGTGTGGCTGTAGGTTTCTGTTTGGAAATTGGGCAGGAGACTTGACATGGCTCAGACCTGATATCAATAAGGTAATTGCCCTGGTAATTGGGGTATTTGTAGACAATGAGTATTGGGATAAGGGCTTGGAGAGAGCATTTCGAGTATGCTCCAAGAATGGAGAGAGCTTCTGATGGGAGATAAATAAAATGATTTAGGAGAAGCAAGATTCCCAAGGCAGATGCAAGTGGTAACTGTATGGAGCAACAGGGGAGTTAGCTGAATTTCTGTGGCGATACCAGGTTGAACTTGTGTGAAAGCAGCTGGCAGATACCAGGACTGGAGCAGGGGAGGGGTCTGCAAAGCAGAGTGGAGGGACGAAGGGCTGAAGGCATTAAGGAGGTGGGTAAGGAAGTCACAGCCCAGGCAGTTTAGCCTGGTGGGAGCAGAATTAGAAAGGGCCCACTAGAAGGCTTATAGATTGTGAGAAAAGCACAGAGTCACTTTACCTCCCAGGCTATTACTTCGTAAAACAAAATAAACTCTCGTTGCCAACCAGAGTCATAAGATTCCCCGATATGGAAACTGTGTCATCTTATCAATGTTCAGAGAGCTACTTTGAATATTATGAAAATGTTCGAGGCAAAAGAAGAATAACAAGACTTTCCTTCCACGGGTGGGAGTATAGGAGGAGCTGTAACTAAAATTAGTTCTCGCTAAGAAAATTGTTAACATCCTTAAAATTGAGTTGTTCTTTTAGCTATCTGGGTATTATCAAGAACAGAGAGAAAAGAAAATCATAAAGCTCTCTCCTGTTCAGAATTACTTTCTTTGGTTTCAAATATTGTCAGTTCTCTTGTGTCTTGTACTAATTGTCATGGTAGACAAGGGCTCTGGCAGCTAAATTGCCTGCCCAGCACACTGGAGCAAAGATTAAAAGGTAATTGGATCAAAAATTTCACAGGAAAAACATCAAGATGAAGCATCTCTCTGTTAGGCCTATCCCCCGAGGAAGACTGGGATTAAGTGAGCCACAAATAGTACATGATGACCTCACCAAATGTTGCATTACTGATCCTGACTAAGACAGTTATATAACAAGAAGCAGCAGCTTTGCTTGTGATGGAAGGAAAAAAACTGTTCATGCTCTTCTTTCTCATATGCCAGACTTAATCTGAAAATTGTTTTGATTCTCGTAAATAGGGTGGATTTTAATTTGGTCATTGGGGTTTTTGGCAGGATCTTTGTAGGCCCAAGATGTTCTTACTTTTGGAGACTCCTACTCCCTCTATCCATATTATAATAAATTAGTTAAAACACAGGAAGGTCACAGATTAAATCCCATTTGCATCATCATTTCTGTAAGAATTATTGCAGGGGTTTGGTGAACATGTTGTATTTTATCATTATTTAATTAAAAGTTTTCTAATGGTTTCTTGTTTTGTAGCTAATAATGTTTTTCCAGGTCCCAAATATTTTGCTGGACCTGAAAATGTTGATAAGTCCTGGGCATTATGCCTCATGATAACAGTGGATGAAGGAGCCTGAACAGAGGGTGAGATGCCTGATTCTTTGAGAAGGCAGGGTATGATGAAATTATGGCCTCTAAAAATAAGTTCAAGTCCAAACTTTGAATCTATTCCCTGAAACCCAGGCAAGACCCTTTGCCTCTGTCTTCATCTTACCACTGCCATTTTTCTCTGCATTTGGTAAATAATCAGGCAAATACAATAAAGCGTTAACTCTTATAAAAGACATAATAGGTTGCTATGGGAACAAATAAAAGGAGCAGAAAGTTCAAGGAAGTAATTTTTCTCCTTTTGCAAAAACATAGATAATACACATGCTGTCTTTTTTTATAGGCTTCATGTGGGGAATCAAATAAGATTCTGTTACATCATAAAACTTTCCTTCATACTTTATGGCACAGTGAAAACAAGACAGGGTTGGAGTCAGAAGATCTGTCTTCTTTTTGTTGTTGTTGTTTGTTTCTAAGACAGTCTCACTCTGTTTTCCCAGGCTAGAGTGCTATGGGCTCAGACTAGCTCATAGCAACCTCACTCCTGGGGGCTCAAGAGATTCTCTTGCCTCAGCCTCTAAGTAGCTGGGACTACAGGTGGTGGCATCCACCACCACGCTCAGCTAATTTTTCAATTTTTAATGAAGATGTTGGTCTCTCTTTTGCTCAGGCTGGTCTCCACCTCCCGAGCTCAAGGGATCATCCCACTTCAGCCTCCCAAAGTGCTGGAAATACAGGTGTGAACCATTGCACCTGGCCAGAAGACCTGGTTTTAAATTCCAAATGTTCCTCTGAATGATCTGGTATAATTGCTTAGCCAATTTGAACTTCAGTATGTCTCTACAGCTCCAAAAGGAGCACCTGCTGGGTTGAATAGTTTCAGAATTTGTATCTTTCCAGAGTCTCTCAGTATGGTTTTATTGAAGGTCTTTGCAAATATAATCAACTTAAGATGAGATCACACTGGATTAGAGTGGACTTTCATCTAGTAACTAGCATCCTCATAAAAAGAGAGAAATTGAGGAGAGTGCCATGTGATGATGAGGTAGAGAGTTGAGTGGTATGTCTTCAAGCCAAAGAAAGCTGAGGATGGCCAGCAACCCACAAGAGTGGAAAGAGGTAAGGGAGGAAGCACAGCCCAACCTATACCTTGACTTTGCACATCTAGCCTCCAGCACTATGAGAGAATAAATTTCTATTGTTTTGGGACACTTAGTTTGTGGTGAGTTGTTATGGGCAGTCCTAGGAAACTAATACAGGGGATTAATAATAGGACTTACTCAATAGTGGTGTGATATCAGGGGTTGTGAGGCCTGATCTGGGACAGAGGGAATAAACACGGTGCCACAGTCAGACATTCTGGGAGATGCCTTCTGAAGCGTCTGTACACGTTACCCACCGCTCTGTCTTGCTCACCATGGGTCATCCTCTTCACTTCCAGTTTTCCTCTGTCATCTTCCCATCACCATGCTACTCAATATGTATGATTTATAGTGGCCTTTCTGATTTAGTATTGCAAGGCCTAAGAAACAGTGGTTGATCTTTCTTAATTGGCCTTCAAAGTCTTTGCCTCATCTTACAGAATTGTCTCAGTTTGTCAGGAAAGGCATCCTAGATGAAAACATTGGAATATCATAAATATCCATGTAAATGTCAGTCATTTGGATAAAAAATTACTTACAGACATAGTGGAAAAGGGAGTAATGTGCACCGCATGACACCCAGTTAGAGACACAGTGGAGAAGGACTGACTTGGTGTCCGGTCCACATGCTGTGACGAGATAATAGCCATGTCAAGTGGCAGCTGGTGCTTGAACATCTAGATCTGTAAAATGAAGAGAAAGAGGTGGGACGTGTAGAGGACACCTCAACTCTGTGTAAGCTGAATTCTGTGAGGTGTGTTTCTAGGAGTGTCCACATAACTCTTAAATGTT
The DNA here is from genome assembly GCA_963575145.1 of Galago senegalensis. NCBI lineage: Eukaryota > Metazoa > Chordata > Mammalia > Primates > Galagidae > Galago > Galago senegalensis. The sequence goes on along the minus strand of CAUYTI010150808.1, from coordinate 32,606 downwards.
TTTCCTTAGTCTAAAATTAGCTTTTAAGCTAATTTATAAAAGTGATTGAGAAGAAAAACTATGAAGTTATGAAACCCAGGGTTGAGTCTAAGCTTCTCCACTCACAGTTATATGATGACGGCTTGTTTCTCTCAACAAGCAGTGTGGTCTTTATTGTCTCTGCTTGAATCTTGGCTTTGTGACTGATAGAACACTATGCATATGACACTGTGCCAGTTTCTAAGCTTTTACTTTCTGTCTCTTGGGATGCCCACTCTTAATACCCACCCACCATGATTTGGGTAGGGAAAGCAGCCCATGGACAAGTCACTGGTAGGCCTTCCTTGCAAGAGTCTGACTATAGCCAGCATCCACCATGAGACATGGGGGTATGTGAGCCTCAGATGATTCTAGCCCCCACCCTTCATGTCCCCAACCATGGAGTCACCCTAGCTGACACTACTTGGAGAAAAGTGGATGGTCTCCAGCAAGCACTGCCCAAATGGCAGTTTTGAGAAAACTAAATAATTATGTTTGAAACTACTAATTTGGGAGTGGTTTGTTACACAGCAATACATAATTGAAATAGTAATGGAATTCTTTAACCTTCAGTTTCTTCATCTGTAAAATTAAAAAAAAAGGTACCTTTTCCCCCAGCAATACGAAAATTAAATGAAATGACACATTCAAAGCACAAAAGACCTAAATCTTTCAGACTCAGTTGATATTATAGCCACCACTGTTATTCATGATATTTTAATTACTTTTTCACTGGTATCACGGGTTTTCAAAAGCCATCTGATCCTTCCCAATAAAAGCATCTCAAGACAAGGAAAATAAATATGACAATACGACAGCAATGGGCAGAAGAAAACTGATGGTAGCTAAGCCACCTATTCTATGCTCTCTTCTTTTTTTTTTTTTCTTCTGTGTTTAGTAGATTCCAAGAAGGCGCTAAAGCCTCCACTACCTGTGGAGAGATGAGCTTGCTCATGACTTATGAATCGCACTGGTCGGTGGAAGTGTAGGCCTCCTCTGTGAGGTGGTGAGCAGGAATCGGGGCGCTCACAGCATTGATGACACGCCTTTGTAAGGAATTCACTGTGGTATGGTCAAGTTTCCTAGAACGGTGCTTTCCTCAAAAATCTGTCTGATTCTGCTTCTGGATACATGTGGGTGGAAAGCAGGCCTTGACGGGGGACCAACCTGGTGGTCAGCCCAGCTCCAGAGTCAGCACTGTACCAGTGAGTGGGAGCTGCAGAAGCCCATTATCTCTTGGCCATAGTTTCACGTCCAGGCGTTTTAAGAAGATGCGTCCCATTAAGGACTAAAGGAGTGAGCCACAGAGGAGTTTCTTTACAAAATGGCCTGACAGTCCAGAAACAGCACTGCCGTTTAGTCTAAAGGTGTACAGTGTCCTTGTGAGTCCTAAATGATTTCTACAGGTTTACAGTTCACAGTGGGTGTATTCTTGCAGGAAGGTGCCGCAACAGGGCTGACAGAGAATTCCCCACGAGGGACTTTCCCACCCACCTGGGTTGGAGGCCAAGGGAGAACAGCGCAGTAAGACGTGAGTTTTTGTGAAAAAGTCCACTGAGACCCGGAGAGAGGGCCTGGTATCTGCCTCTGGTAGGCGGATAGATGCCGCCCTGGTTCACATTCTCAGGTTTTCACTTAAGATTTTAGGGCATGTGTTTACAGAATGACGAAGTAAAGCGTTAATAGTCTCATAACTCAGTCATGGGAGTGGTCTTTCGATTATGAAAAATAGCCGGGCATTGTGGTGGGCTCCGGTAGTCCCAGCTACTAGGGAGGCTGAAGCGAGCGAATTGCTTGAACTCAGGAGTTTGAGGTTGCTGTGAGCACTACAGAGGGCGACAAAGTGAGACTCTGCCTTAAAAAAAAAAAAAAAAAAAAAGGTCATTAGGGAGGAAGCACTAAATCATAGAACAATTCTCCAGGGCAGAGCTAAGTAGGTAACAAAGAAAGTTGCCTCAGGGGATGGGAGATGGCTGGGACAGGAATGGTTATGGTTCAGCCTTCAGGCTAAATTGTCTTGCTCCAGGGTAATTTTTTAATCCCTTCTAATTCTGCTGATATCCCCTCTCTGATAAACTGCTGGATTTTACTCAGATGTCCCCAAACTGGTTTTCTGTCTATTCTGGTGAACATTCCGACCCCTTCACCACCTCGGTAGGGGTGCTGAGCAGCTGGGGGCTGAGGCCTTCCACCCTTCCACCTGCCTTAAGGGAAGGGCCACCAAGTCAAAAGGCCTCATTAGGACCTGGATCAGGACTCTGTCCCCACAGTTTCTGCAGATGCTCGGGAGGATAACCAGTTTGAACTCTGAATGGATTCTTACCTGTTCCTTACAGGTTCTTATTTGCTGCCCTCCATGTCCCCCCAGGAAAACACGTGGAGAATTGAGGCTGCAGCCATAGCAGCCAGGAGAGGAGGGAGGATGCCAAAGAGAGCCCCTCGGTTACATTCAGAGTCATTTGTCCCTGTGACATTAGGTGTATCCCCTTTCCTGGGCCCCTGCACCCCTTCCCACACTTATAGAAGCGCAGGACCTTTTGCCATTCATTGTGACCTAATCTGTGTAGATGACAGAACGCCATGCTGTCATAAGTAAAGGCACAGTTCTGTTAAAGTGCTGCGGGAAGGCGCTCTTCTGTGTCAGTGTCATTAAATTAAATTTCTGCTCCGGATAACGCATAAAAATGGCTTGTGAATTTTTCTTTCCTGGATGACTCATTTTGTTTGAACTCCAAAGCAATTCCTCAGAAATGGAAAGAGGCTATTTAAAAATGAGCTGTGAGAGTGTCATTAAAAAATCATTTTTTAAAGTGAGAAGATCTGGCACCAAATGGTAGAAGAGACATTTGAGAACCCTGAACTCAGTTCTCAAAGGTATCAACTTGGAAAAGCAGGTTTAAGAAATGTTAAGTAGCTTTCTAAAAAACAATTTTGGGACAAGTAGAAATGTAAGAATCAAATCTTGACTTTTTAAAAGTAGAAACCATCTTTTTTTATATGAAGAGAAGAGTTTCTTGGTACCTCTGTCTTATATCCTACTTAAACTATTTTGCATTCCACAGCAAAATGTAATAACTCTTTAAAAAAGAAAAAAACTCATTGTAAGCTGTGCGCTCTATCTTTGGTAGAAAATATTGTAATATTTTGATTTTCTGTATTAGGCTTTAAAGTCTTTGTGATGTCCTGACAGCGGAGTAGGAAGCTAAAGGTCACCAATAGAATTCAAATTATGCAGTTTTTCTTAGTAAAAATCTGTTTTTCTCTTTATTTCAAAATGTCATTTAGAGAATACTCCTAGAGGGAACGTCTTGGGCCGTTAGAGAGGACCTTATCCCAGGCCGTATCCCATGGATTCCTCCCAGAGCCCCCCAGTCTCCTGCTCCATCCCGTGCCTACATCTCCAACTTCCCTCAAGCCCCTGGAAAGACTTGCCCATGAAATTTTTCCATACAGCCCTGATAACTTTACTGATTTAAATTTTTATTAATTTAATTAATTTAAATTGAAATATCTCTGCAAGGCATGAGACTTTCCAACTTTAAAAAAAGAATTATTTTCAGTTGCATTCGAAGTGGAAAGAATCTTTTTTGGAAGTGTCACTAGGAGAAGGAGATCAGGTGGGAGCCGACGTGGGAGATGCAGCAGGTACAGGGCACTGCCTGCCTTGCCCCACAGCCCCGCAGAGGCACTTCTAGTTCTAGATAAATCCTAGTCTCGTATCTGGTCTGCAGATAGGAAAGTGGACTTAAATCCATTTGTTGGTGGTAGAAATCCCTCTTTCTAAACTTTCCGGGGAGGAGGTGAGGTATTTGCATTTTCTTCCTAGCTACCTCTAGCTTCAAAAGCTTGTTTTCTTTGAACCAATTCCCTTCATAGATGATCCCACCTTCTCTCACCAGCTCTTCATGCTCCATCTGTTGGGACCTTGCCTAGCTTCTCAGACTCAGTTCTTTCATTTCTACACGGTAATATCACAAAAGGCCTTGGTGTGGGTGGCTTTATAACAAGATAATGTGCACAGCTCAGAATGAGTATTAGATGCCTCAGTTTTTAAAAACTACCTCTGTTTCCACCCACGTTGACACTGGCTTTCCTCCAGCCTTGTTTTTCTCTTTTCCTGCTTCCCTAATTTTTCCTTCACTGCAGCACCTCATTTCTTTGAAGAATAGTTTAGTTGTATCCTTCCCACCTATTCATTCGGTCCTCATCTTTCTTTTTCAAACATGAAACCACAAACGTTCTTTTCTTGGATTAAATTCTGATGCCGGCTTGTAAAATCGTAGCCTTTTCAACTTACAAAATTATTTCTGCCTTAGCACAAGTGATGTATGAGAGAAAATGCTTACAGCTTCCAGTGGCAAGGAGAAAGATGTAAGGTCCTTAGTGGGACAGAGTGTGTCAAAGCAGTGGGAGGACACGGGGAGAAAGGGTGCAGGAAGGGGGTGCCGTGGCATGGTGCGCTTAGATTTGTCCCTGCTCCCTACAACCACTCTCCATTTCCTGTGTCACTGTCAGCTCAAGTTCCTGATTTCAAGCTTCTTTTTAACAAGAATTTTGGCATTACACATTTTGTTACAGTCTCCAAATTTCCAAATTTTGACTTTTAGAATTACTTTTATCACTCTCTTTCTACCACTAATAATACTTCTCCTGTACAGATTCTTGCAATAATGACTTAGGATCATAACCTCCTATGAATTGTGTATTATTAAATGTCCTTTCCAGCAGATTATGTTAAGATAAAGAGAAGTTAATAAGTTATGTGGAGTCACAAAATGAGTCCTTATAATCAGGGGCAGAATCCAGATACTAACACCACAGTCCGGCTTCTCAGGAGACCTGCCAGCTGCATAATAATTTAATATCCATGCAAAAAAGTTGAAATATTCTGTGCCCGTCTATGTCATGCTTCTTAGATCCTTCTTTATCGTTATCTTAACTTTCTGTCTGATCTATCTATGATATTTGTTTAAAATTTTTAAGGAAGTTTGCAAACATTTCTAAACTTTCTATCTTTTGTTTGTTTGTTTGTGTGTTTTATTCTTGTTGTTTTTTGAGACAGAGTCTTACTTTGTCTCCCTCAATAGAATGCCTTGGCATCATAGCTCACAGCAACCTCAAACTCTTGGGCTCAAGCAGTTCTTTTGCCTCAGTCTTTCAGTCTTCCAAGTAACTGGGACTACAGGCACCTGCCACAATGCTTAGCTATTTTTAGAGATGGGGGTCTCACTCTGGCTCAAGCTGGTCTCCAACCCATGAGCTCAAGCAATCTACCACTTTGGCCTCCCAGAATGCTGGGATTACAGGCGGGAGGCCCCATTGCCTAGCTAAACCTAGCTTACTTGAGAATCATGCTAATCTCTTCAAAGGAGTTCAGAGGACTTTACACTAAATAGCAAAATATTCCCATGCCATTGTTACCTACAAGCTGCCCACATGAGTGAATTTAGCTTATGTCCATGATGGGTGTTTTTTTGCAATAGACTAGTTGAAAGAAGATTTGGTAAAAAAAAAAAAGTTGGAGCAATATTCATTGGGCTATTCAGTACTTAGAAAAAGGAAAGAAAGAATTGAATTAGAAACAAAAACCATACTCCCAGTGTGCCAAACCCAAGATGGATGTGCCACATTTAAACACTTACCCGAAGGTTCATTTATTTCTGAGCCTCTATTTCCATGTGTTGTGTTCCTGTGAAAAGTATTAAGTGTCAGTGCACTTCCTTTTACTTAAAAACCAGATGGAATGACTGGCTTTTTGAAGATGACACTGAAGAGAAAATCCAGGGTAAGAGGCAAGGGGTAGAATGCATATAGCTAATGAAATGGTATGAAATAAGACATCTGGTAGGAGAGGCAGCTGGGGAAGAGGGAGTTTTAGAAGTCACAGGGCCCCGTTGTTCTAATGATAATCAACACATGGTACTTATGGATACCAAGGCAGGCAAAAATTCATTTTAAAGGTCCAAATAGATAATGGGTGTGAAAGAATCATAAATCCTATGAAGCACATGGCGTTGCTTGCCTCTCAAATATTAACTCACATCGGCGTCACACTAACAGGTATCTTGTAAGGTAGGCAACTTGCCACTCACACAGGATGTCACCAGTTTGTGTTACCAGGCTGAATATAGGGTGCTTGGTTAAGTTTGAATTTTAGGTAAATAATGAATAAGTTTTTAGCTTAGCTATGCTCTAAATTATTCATTGTTTACCTGAAATTCAAATTTAACCATTCTATAGTTTGTTTGCTAAATCTGACGAGCTTACCACTGGGGAAAATATATTTGGCTATGAGTCAACTGTCATTGTTGCATCTCAGAAACCTCATGTGGGCACAGGCAGTCTATCAAGTCATTTTTTGTGTTAGAATTATAGACGTCAAAAGTCAGATACCAACACTAGATCATCTATCTGTACATTTTCCTCTCGCAGCAAGGCAAATATGCAGCTATTTTAAACCCACTGGTTTCTTGATAAGAAAATTCTTACCTACTATAGATACACACACCAGGCCAAGGAAATGCCAGGGTTTAGTTGCCTGAGACAGGCACTACCAACATTGCTTCTATAATTCTTTTTCTCTCCCTTCATGGATAATTAAGCTACCTATCATCTTCTGACTGATATATTACACTTTAGATTTAAAATTACTGTTTAATTGAGTACAACCCACTCTTGCCCAATTTAGAACAATTCTGCCTCTTAAATCTGACTCTATGTATCTCTGTTCTATCTTCCACATTAATCTTACTTTGCATTATTTTATCTTCGTGGTGGTTACCTTTTCACGTGCCGTATACTGGAAACAGAAGCTGGTATTTGAAGGAAAGACACACCAAAGCAGAAGGGAACTTAGCAGACGTTCAAATAAAATGTAAGGGAAAAACCAGGACATTTTAAAGAATTTAAGATCATTTTTTTTCTAGTTGACATACTTCATGGAAGTAAAGGAAAAGCAAATTCTAGTCCTTTAATAAACAGTTGGTGCCACCTCAATCTCAAACTCAGGAAACAGGTGAAGTCATAAGTGAAAAAATCAATAAAAATTTCATTAAAGTCTTGCCAGGAACAGTCTCTGCAGTCAAAGTGGCATCAGTAGTGGCTCCTGAACCTCAAAGTCCTCAAAGAAGTGGGAATAGTAGATTTATTAGGCAATCCTCTCTATAAAAAGGAAGGTGTTTGTTGTTTTTTTTCTTTGTTATTGTTATTGTTTTTCTCCTGTATATTCTCAACAAGCAATTATACTTAGAGGACAAATTCATCCAATAGGCAAAAACTACCTCATTCTAATCTCTCAGTAAGGCTATGGGGCTGGTTCAGCTGAGTCTGGGTGGTTACCAATAACGAAGCCATCAGTATAGTAAGGATCAGATTTAAAAAATTGAACATAGATATTTTTGATTAAAATAAATCTTTATTATTGAATGCTATTGTATAACTTTTGGGAATCAACACGCATAGTGTAATATTAAGAAAATTAAGGCTTTATGGCATAAATTATAGTCATATATGTTATTTTTGTACTTTCACATTCCTTCTATGTTTTCAAATCTTTGTTTATAGAGAAAAATGTTCCTAAATTGTTCTCAAGTGATAGCGCAAATTCACAAATGCACTAAGTGAGGAAATGAGAACTAAGAACTAATTAGAAGAGAGTTCTAATTCAAGAGAAGTAATAATTGAAAATAAATATATATATATTTTTTAATTACAGAGAGTTGTAAAATATATTCTCTGTGGACTGGAGCCATAGATACTAGCTATGTACAGGCCACACTCCCCACATAAAAATTTAGACAATTCAGAAGTTCACATAAAAAACATCTCCTAGTGTCATTAATATTTAATGTTATTAAAATAATTTATTATTAATTAAATGACCCCAAAGTAGTGGAAACCATTCTAATAGGGAAGAAAGGGACTTCCATGACGATTTGTGGGCACTGGAGGGATCATTCACTCTGCCAGCTTTTTCTCCCTTTCTTTCCTTCCGTAGTTCAGAGTTTTATGTCTTGCTTATGAAATCCTTTATACCCCAAAGAAATAAAGACTTTCATTTGCATTTTTTAAAACTTTGCAGTTTTCCTCTCACATTTTAGTCTTTAATTCAACAGGAGTTTATTTGTGTCTATGGTAAGAGATAGAGGCCGTATTTTACTTATTCTACATGGATAACCAATTTTTGGTCATTTTTCTTTATCTGTCCTGCCTCCTGTGCCATACAGGTGTGGGAAGTGTCCATACACGTGTGGGTCTGTTTTATCACCATTATGCTCCTTCTATCTGCCTATCCTTATCTTAATTAAAATAGTTTTAAGAAAAATTTCTGATATCCAATAGACCCTTTCCCCAGTTTTTGTTCTTTAAGAGCGGCTTCACGGTTTTGGATCTTCCTCTCTCTGTTGCTCCACTCTTTCTGCTTATTTATGTACTTACATCTTCATTGATCAACTTAAAACATGAAAGTTGAAAATTTTATTTCACTTGCAATGAATCTATAGATAATTTTTGTAGAAGTATTATGTTTATTCATATCTCACAATTCATAAGTATGGTACATCTCTTCATTTATATAGGTCACTTAAAATGTCACTCAATAAAATTTATAACTTTTTTCATAGGGGTTTTCAAAGGCATATCATTTGTAAAATGCCATTTAAATGCTATCTTTTTTTAAAATTTCCTACATTTTATGCCTGTGCAGCAACTTTTCTGTCTTGCTTACTGAGTCTAATTTATCTAATTTGTATCTGTGAATTAATTTATCATCTGCACCTAATTAAAATTTTGTTGCTTTCTCTCCCAAGCTGTTTCGGCTTATAGTTCTTTTTCCTTCTCTACTGCAGTATTTAGATTCTCCTATAAAATGATGAATAACTTTAGTTAGAATGGAAATCCTTATATTTTTTGATTTCAAAAGGAAAGCTATGAATATTTCTCTAAGTCCATTATTCCTGTAAGATTTTAAGGTATTTAAGATTTTATCCAACTGAAGACTTTCTTTTCACAGGCTTGTTAAGGTATTTTAAATTCACAAATGCATGTTAAATTATTTCAAAGCTTTTTTTCTTTTTTTAATTATTTGTCATTTCTGCATCATTCATAGTATTACTCATCAGTCATTATTGATATATATCATTGTGGCATTATATATAATTACATATTGTATATAATTATATATATTTGGTTACTAATCATACTGAAAGTTATACTATTTTATTTCATATTTTTAAATAGAATATCACATGACATTAGTTGATATTAATATATTAAGTCTACCTTGCAGTTCTAAGATATACCACTTGTCGATATTAGATTATCCTTTACATGTTGTTGAATTTGTCTTGTTAAATTTTGTTCACAGGCAGTGCCTGTAGCTCAATGAGTAGGGCGCTAGCCCTAGATACCAAGGGTGGTGGGTTCAAACCTGAACCTGGCCAAACTGCAACAAAAAAATAACTGGGCCTTGTGGTGAGCACCTGTGGTCCCAGCTACTTTGGAGGCTGAGGTAAGAGAATTTCCTAAGCCCAAGAGCTAGAGGTTGCTGTGAGCTGTGACGCCATAGTACTCTACCAAGGGCAACAAGTGAGACTCTCTCTTAAAAAAAAAAAAATTGGTTCAGAATTTTAACATGTATGTATATGAGTGATTGAACTGTGATTTTCTTAAGATGTCCTTGTCAGGTTTGTGGTTAAAATATTGCTAGCCTTTAATGGTGAGTTGTTTTTGTGTGGTCCTCCAAATGCACTCCCTGAGACTTGGATTGAAAGGTAAAGAGCTTATTTGAGAGGTGCAGAGAACACTAGCAAGAAATAGGCAAGAGATGGGGGTAAGGAAAAGTAACCAATGGGGCATCAACTGATATTTAATTCTGCACAAAAACCCTAAGAATGTGTAATGGGCAAACAAGAATGACACAACTCCATGTCCAGGGAGCTGAATTATTTGCTTCCACGTTCCTGTCAGTCATCGCCTGAGGGCTTCAAGGGAAGCTGCTCACGGCAGAGGTGGAAGATACTAATTCCTTGGCATTTATGGACTATCACACACCTGGGCAAAATTTTCTAGAGGAGACCTTTAACACAGAAATACACATACCCACAGTTGGAAGTGGGTTCAGATCACTTGCCTGGTAAAGTTAGGAGTATTGGTAAGACTTAATAGTTCTGTTCTCCAGGAGAGTTCAAGTTTGGAGTTATTTTTTCCTTGAATTTTGGGTTGAACTTTCCAGTAAAGTCATTTGGGCATAGTATTTTTGGTGTGTGAATTCTACACAACTATGGATTTAGTTCTTTACTGATTATAAGATATTAAGTTTCTTCTCATTTCTTAAGTCAATTTTTTTTTTTTTTTGAGACAGTCTCAAGCTTTTGCTCTGGGTAGAGTGAGTGCTACAGCAACATAGCTCACAGCAACCTCCAACTCTTGGGCGCAAGTGATCCTCTTGCCTCAGTTTTTCTATTTTTAGTAGAGATAGGGTCTCCCTTTTGCTCAGTCTGATCTTGAGCTCATGAACTCAAGCAATCCACCTGCCTCAGCCTCCCAGTGTACTACGATTACGGGCATGAATCCCTGAGCCCAGTCTTATGGCAATTTTTATGTTACATTTTTATACATCATTTCCTCTAAATTTTCAAATGTATTGGCATAAATTTAGTATCAATATGCCTCTAAGATTTTAAATATCTGCAATATCCATAGTGATGTCATCTTTACATTTCTAATATTCTGATTTCTACCCACTTTTCTTTCTTCTCTTCCTTACTTGGTAATTCTTTTCAGATATTTGTCCAGGTAATGATTCTTTTCAAAGAATTATTAACAACATTAGCTTCAGTGAGCTTTTCTACAGCATGTTTTTTTCATTAATTTCTTCCATTTTATTGTTTATGGCTTTTCATTCTATGCATTTATTTTGTGATTCTTTTTCTAATTCCTTTACATATGCATTATTAATTTTAGCCTATATTCCCTTTAATTCACATGATCAATGGTACAAATTTTAAGTAGTACTTCAGTTATATACTCATTTTGATTCTTTTTATCATTAAGTTTAAAATGTGTTCTAATTTTTATTATTACTTCTTTTATTGTTTTATTTATTTATTTTTTGAGACAGAGTCTCACTATGTTGCTCTTGGTAGAGTGCAATGGTGTCACAACTCACAGCAACCTCTAACTCTTGGGCTTAAGCAATTCTCTTGCCTCAACCTCCCAAGTAGCTGGGACTATAGGCCCCCGCCACAATGCCCAGCTAATTTTTGTTGCAGTTGTTCTTGTTGACTAGTTAGTTATTGAAGTATATTTCTTTATTCTCCAATGTGGATTTTCCAGCAAATCTCTTAATTATTAAGTTTAGGTTTAATTGGATCACAGTTAGAGAGTGTGTGTGCCAGTGTGCACTCTGAGTACCAGCTATTAAATCTATTTTTTTCTTAGCTCCAAACTTATCTTTTTATATTCTGCTTTGTAATGTTATATATTTTTTATTCTATTAAGTTACTATTAAATCCTACAATAGTATTGGTGGAATTTCTTTCTGCTGCAGATCCTTGGTCTCAAAGATTTGAAGAATAAACCCATGGATCACAGATAATGATAACATAGGATTTATTAGACAGAAAGGAATACAGAAGGAATAAAAAGCATCAGAGCTTCTGGCAGAGGGAAAGACCTGAATGGGAAGTCTCTCCTTTTGTCTCGGGAGATAAAAGGTCTTGAGAATTACACTTGACCAGGACTTGGCAGACTTCCATGTTGATGAGTGTATTAACAAATGAATGCAATCCCTCAGGGTCCTGGAAAAACAGCAAGGCATCCATTTCAAAAGAGGCCCAGTTTACATGAAATTGTCCAGGAATAGGAAACTGGGGGCCCTATCCAGCCCTGAATGGGGGAACCCTGTATCAATAGGAGACATCAAAGGGAGACTGGAAGACTTGAGGATGAGGTCAAGGACTTCAGCTTCTTGTTGGCTGGCTGTTTCTGTCCTGTACCCTCAGCCACAGTAGTTCACCTCGGTGTAGCCCTGGTTCCTGTCCCTGGTCTTCTTGGTGCTGCTCCCAGTATCAGTCTTACCGTGAATCTTTGAGAAGCCAGGATACATGGAGCGATCTGAGTCCTAACCCCAAGCTTTCCCTTTGTTCCTCAGACTAGGATGGCATCTGCATTCTGTGGTAACTATTTAGGTGATATGTCAGTGCCTTCTTTGTGCTTTCTAATTGCTCTAATGTCTGTTTACCTGTATGCTTTCTACTTTCCCAGCTGTATCTCCATTGCTATACTCTGTATTGTTTTCAGTCCTTCAGTAATTTGTCAAGAAATGCTTTACTCCTCAGATCATAGTGTATTCTTATAGATGTTTAATGGGTTCTTAAACTACATTTGTTCAATTTAGTTAATTGTGTAATTAAAGTATTTTCTGTCCTGACTCACATTTTTGGTTCCTCTTCCTATCATTTACATAGAGAAGTTTTACAACTCTTACTAGCTGCTCATCATAATGTTTTTTTTTAAATAATCTTATTCAATTCTTGCTTCATCTATATTGAGGCCATATTATTAGGTATATACAAATTCAATTTTTTTTTTGCTGATTCTGTTTATCCCAGGTAATTTTTTTTTTGCTTAAACTCTATTTTTCCATAATAGATTAAATGATGATAGCACATTTAAAACAAGATGCCTGAATTTATAATCGGTAAATTTATGATTGCCTCAAAAATTGTTTAGAAGCCCAAGAATGGGATTAGTGAAAAGCAAAAGTCAAGGATGATTTGATAACTAATATAGATTTCTATTGCCTATTTTTAATAGTTTTATGAAAGCATCCTCTAAATATTCTTATATGGTTCATTTAGCTCAAAACTATACTGTTAAGTGTAACTGAGGTTGTTCATTTTTATTACCATACAAGAGTTCACTGTATTACATTTTAGTAGTGCAATCTATGCTAGTTTTTAGTTTTTTATTACTACTAATGAAACTTCTGTGAACTACTTGAATCTTTATTTTGGTTTAATATGCAGAAGTTTCTCAAGGGCAAATACCTAGGAGTGAAATTTCAGGGTCATAGGATATACACATTACTAGAAGTAATGTGCCCTTTATGCTTCCACCACAAACATATGGTAGCTCTCATTGTACCCTCAACACACCATTTTTTTGGCGGGAGAATCATTTTCTGTCCATTATCCAAAAGCTTAGTGAACACACTACTATGTTTATTTGCCTGCCTACTCTGTGAAATCATCCTTGAGGACTTCAACATCCTTGTTAGAATTCTATTATCTTATAAGGGTAGAGGTTCTTGGCTTCCTCATATTCAGAGACTATCCCACCTATCACAGGTTACTCAGTTACTGGCCAAACCTTGAATATTATCACTGCTTGCAATTTCTCCATCTCAAATTTCTCAAACAGTAAAAAGCTTTGTTGGGATTTGGGGTGAAAATAATCACATTCTGTTTCCATACAAGTTCAGAATCAGGAAGTATGTAAATGTCTCAGAGAGATGAAGCTATATCATTGCTGGTACTAGTTTAGAGAATAAAGTTTGAACTGAAATATTAATTTTTTTGTTTTTTTTAACAATTTTTTCCCATGAATTAAAACCTACCTACTCAGAAATGAAGCTTTCCCATGTAGAGAAAAGAACAATGCCTGTTTCCTGTTGGAAGACTGAAGTAAAGCCCTTGAGAAGGGGCTGAGCCATAAAAGCTCCATTTGATCCTGCAATCCCATTACTGGGCATCTACCCAGAAGAAAAAAATTATTTTATCATAAGGACATTTGCACTAGATTGTTTACTGCAGCTCAATTTACAATTGCCAAATTGTGGAAACAATCTAAATGCCCACCAATCCAGGATTGGATTAAGAAGCTGTGGTATATGTATACCATGGAATACTTACTTTTCAGCCACTAAAAAACATGGTGACTTTACATCTTCTTTGGTAATTTAGATGGAGTTGAAATATAGTCTTCTTAGTAAAGCATCATAAGAATGAAGAAGCAAGAATCCAATTACTCAATTTTGATATGAGGACAAGACAATTGATGCAAATACATGGTGGTGGGTGTGAAATGGGTGAGGGGAAAAAGGAAAGGAGGGACGGGTGTGTGGGGCCACAGTATGTGACATACCTCTTGGGGACAGGACACTATTATTAGAGGGACTTTACCCAGCAAACACAAGCAGTGTATCCAGGCTCTTTGTATCCTCAATGATTCCCCAACAATAAAAAAAGAAAGAAAAAAGCTCTTTCCTGATATTGCCACCAAATAAGCTGCAGCTATTCCTTTGAGAGAGGAATAAAATCTGTTCCTTCTACAGTTTTCCCTTCTTGTGAACAAAGTTGCTTCCATTCCTGAAAAACACTAGGGATAAGCATGCCCTCAAAACAGTAAGTCCTTTATCTTTCAGTTCATCATTTGTCACTATTAGAAGACCTGTTCATCTTCATGTAATCACCATCTTTTGCTCACTCCATTCTTCTTCCTCAAGTTATTGCACCTCATCTGGCTTTACTTGTTCTTCAACCCAGGCTGGACCTTACAGCTTCTCTGCTCAGTCATCACCAGATATTACCCAGGAATTTTTCTTCCTTAACTTACTTTCATTCTTGCTTTGCCAATCCCTACCTCTGAATCACCCTGCACTTTTGCTTTTTCTGTTCTCTCTCCTGGGCTTCTGAATATGTTTTGAGATAGTCATAAATTTACTTATTATTAATTCAGGATACCTGATTTTAAATCTACCTTCATAATTTAATCCAATTATGAATTAATTTATAACAAATGTTTAAAAACATTTAACCAGATTATTCTTTTGTACATTTATCAGTTGTTTTAAAGCTCTGCTACCTTTATCATGTTCCAAACCACCACAACTACTCTTCAGATGGCCTTTCTCTCACCTAAACAACTACAGCACTGAAATTTTTCTCTTTTCTGATTTTGCCTTGTGTTACATGCAGTCACTTTTAGTCTTATTATCTCTCTTCTATTTCATTATAAATCCCTTTTGTATATTAACCTTATAATCTCTACTCTTATGTTCCCTATTTCCTAACATAGTAGTGGGCCCATAAATTAATCTTTGATTTTTAAATAAAACACTGAGTAAAGGAAACAGCATGTGAGTTCCAGAGGTTTTATAGACTAATAAGAGGGTATGGGGTAGTGATACAGAATCCAAGTGTACTCATCATGTACAAGGTCAGACAATTAAGTTTGTGAACTCGTCCTACATAACTCATTGTTGAATATCACCACTATCACCAGATGGCCAAGGAAGTACTTAGAAGTACATATGAAGTATACATGAAGCACATCTCAATAGCAGCTTCACCACATGTTAATTCAGCTGCTATTTTCCATATTTTACAAACAGTATATGTTCAGCTTAATATAAACATTGGTTTCTTTGCTTGGCATTGCCTTACTTTCTGTCCTTATTCCCTCAACATGTGCAGAGTAGCAAGTCTATATAGTAAAAGTAAACTTGGATTAATGTCCATAGATGTTTACCAATGTTATAATAATGTTATAGTTTTGTTATGACAATAATCTGCTGAACCTTAAGTGATTTTCTTTGCTTTTCTGGGGAAATATATGAAAGTATAAGATAGATGATACCTGCTCACCTGCTAGGAAATGGGACAATGGATATAATTCATATATACATAAGAAGGTACTTTTTCTTCTTACTTATAAGAAGCAATGAATCTACTTAACCAAGAAATGCCTCTGTTTAAGTCAACAAATAATTATGACTAAAATAAAAAAATAAATGGGAGTTAAGTCAGCTTACCAAGAGCTATTTCTTATTTTCAAACATATGAAGACATCCGGATTTTGACTGAACTTTAAATGTGTTACCTAGATATCTATTATGCAGTGTTACATAGACATTTCCTGTGATCATTGCCTCCTGAATCATTCTTCCTTCCACCGTTTGATATGAAGTGGATAGGGCTGCCAGTCATCCTGAATGCTAATTTTGCCTCTGTCATAAACTGGGCATTTGGTTTAGGGTCATTTTTTTTAGCCTTTCTGTGCCTTTGATTCCTCAAAAAAGAGGGATAAACAATTTAAATGTATTTCCCCCCATATTCTTATCGAAAACATAACACAGAAATGTAGAGACTCTGAAAGTTCTATTGTGTTCTGTAATATAACCACTGTTTTGGCAATAAGGACTATATAGATTCAAGATAGCATATTCGTAATGGGAAGAAATAGAAATATGTATTTTCGAGGCTTGGTCTATAGCTTCAGATAAATTTCACTTCTCCTCACACCCTTTCTAAAGTCTTAGAGTTTTTTTTTTTTTTACTGTAATGTTTGACAAATTGGGATCAACAAGATGGACCTGTAGCTACTTTTCAGAGAGCTATTTACCCTGGGTTGTTAAATCTGACAAGTGATGGAGGGCACTACAGAGGCTGGGTTGCTCATTCCAAAGAATAAGCTGCTCTGAATACGCATAAATATCAATCTTGTAGTTAAATTCATATAAAATACAGCCCTAATTGCAAATCTACCCCCATTGGTATCTCATAAACATTAAGAGAATTATAGATGATTTGTCCTTTGAGAAACTTTCTTAAATACAATACTTAACCAATTCAGCATTAAAACAGATTTATTTCCAAATATCAAATTCAAATCAAATGTTATTTTAAAAAAAGGATTTCATGAGACACTCACTGAAGAGGTCATTTCAATTACAAATTCTAACTTTTACAGTAGTGACCGGACCTTATATCTTTCCTTCGCTGTTATTTATCTCTTATTCAACCAAAAATAAGTTCTGGATTTTTTTTTTGTTTTGTTTTGAGAAGTTGAGCTGTTATATATCAAAAATTCAAATCAAATAGGCCAAGACAGTTATTTTTTTCTGTCTATTACACCTATTCCCGAGGGACAGAATACAAAATGCAGGGAAGTAGTGAAAGAGCACAGGAGCAGGGACCCACTGAGGGGCCAGCTGTCTCAGGTGCACGGCCAGCTTCCATTTGCCAGGAAGACACACCTGTGGATCACCCTGAATGGTCCCACTGAGAGAGTGCTGTCACCCTGTTCTTATGTGCTAAGATTCCACAACAGCCTACATACTGAGTCAGAGGGAAAAAACATACAAACTCAGATTCTGGGTAAGTAGTTAAGGGTCAGATGGAACAGGTGACTTCAATTGTGACACAGAAAAGGGCCACAGATCCTATTTTTTAGTCCTATTTGAGTCAGTTTCTTAAGACAAAAAAAAAGTGCTGTGTTAAATAGTGACTTAAATGAAAGGAGTATGTTATGCAAGTCAACTATGCTAATGAACGGAGAGTGCAAGGAAGCAAACATTCTCTAAGAGCATAGGCTTTGAAGTTAGATGGATCTGAGTACCAGTTACAACTCTCTTCTTTAGAAGTTGTGTGATGTTGGACAATTTACTTAACCTCCCATACTCTGTTTTCCCCTCCATTAAAGAAAACAACAATACCAGAATCTTGGCATTGTTGTGAGTTACTAATGAACTGTTTATTATATAAAAAAGCATTCAAAATACAACTAAAAAATCCCATTTACTAGACTGATAAAAGTAGTTGAATTAAAGTAGAAGTAATAATAATTCTCCAATACCAAAGTATAAGAACATTTCCCTCTTATGTTGTTTGTTCATTTTTTCATCATTTGTTCATGTTTATCATTCATTCATTACAGAGCTAAGTGCTAGGAACATGAAAGCAAATGAAGACAAGGTTGTTACCTGTGAGCGTTAATTGTCCAGTGCTAGAGACCAACCTGCCACTCTTCTTGACACTCTTTATACTAGGACTGCCAGGCAGTGGGGTCACAAAGCGTTGGTTCCAGCTGGCAAGAAGGAGGGAGTTAGGAAAAACTTCATAAAGAAGGTGAATACTTACACTAAATCTTCGAAACTAGAGAGGCATGAACTCAATAGAAGAGATGGAAAAATATTTCAGATGAACGTGGTAGGAGCTCAATAATCGTGATGACGGTGTGTCTGAAAACGTGGGAGACATAGACAGAGCAGCCAAAGCCAGGGGACGGGGACCTGGTGAGAGCAGCAAAGAGGGAAGAAGCGTAAGATTGTCATTTGTAAGCTGCTGCCATGTGCCTTATACAAGAGAAAAAGGGACTGGGGCCAGCGTCCCTGACATTTTCACACTACAGTTAGCTATGTGACATTAGAATACATTTAATTGCTGTAAATCTCTGTTTCTTGTCTATGAAATTAAGCTAAAAGGCCTACCTTCCAGAGTGATTGTGATCATTAATTAGGTACTACCCATGAAGGATTTGTCTAACAGACAGGTTCAAAATGATTGCAATGTGTTGCTGTCACAGGAAGAGCAACATGCAATGACTCAGATGGCTGGCAGGCAAGAAGGCAGTGAGCCGCCCACGCTCAGGAATAGGAGGTGGGAGAACAAGGCTGCCACGGGCTCTGCGGGCAGGGCTGTGGGAGAGGAGAAAGGGTGCAGAATTAAAATCAGGATGTTCATGGAAGAGTCGGCTACATCATTTGCAGGGCTCAGTGAAAAATAAAAATGTGGGTGGGTCTCTTGTTCAAAAAGCGGGGGGAAAGGTCCATTACAGGTACTAACACATAAAGCTCTTATCTTCACAACTGTTATATTGCTTCTGTAACATTATGGGGTGATAACAATGAATGAATAACAACAGAAACATACAAATAGCAAAAATGCATTTGGATTTCATAGTGTTATGTAATATAATAAATATAAGACTTTAAAAATATACCTTCATATATCATAATGTTTCTCTGGCTTGCGTTTCTGCATATTCTTTTGTTAAGCCACCAAAATATTATCATTTTCACTTTCAGCTGACATAATTTAAACCTATACCAGCGTTCTTGGCAAATGCATGATCATAAATAATATTTGATGATTTTTAAGTTTGAGAAAACTCTTTCTGCCAAAGCAACCACTATTGGAGCTGTTCAGAGTATTTTACAGGTGTGACAATCTTTGAACTAAATCTCTGATATTATTTTGATGTATGAATTTTACTACATTTAGAGTTAATGGTTTACATGGGACCTTTTTTTCCCCAAAAGATTTAACTCTTCATACAAATCACTTTTGTGTACATCTGAATTTAATTTTATGTGTAAATTTATACGACGGCTTTATGAAGTTTTCTCTGACATTTCTTGTAACTTAGTATGCCAAAAGAGACTTCATTTCCACATTATTCAAAACACCTATTTATGTATTCTGTTGTTGTAATTTCAATCACAAGAAAAATTCAATTATAAAATTGTATTTCATGTTAAAAATTAGTTCATCCAATGATTCATATAACTTCTTGCAAATGCAATAGTCTTCAAGCAGAATTTCTAAAATTGTTGATATTTACTGTGCAATGTTGCTGCTGTTTTTTAAAAAAAGAGATTCTAACCACTTTGGAGAATTCTAATAACACCTTGAGTTATTTATTAGTAGTCCTCAGTAATTGGCATATGCAGTGTCCACCTACAGGCTTTATTTTTAATAATTTACTGGCAAGCTTTACTGTCTAAGCATCAGCAGTCCTTGTCATTATGCTCAGAATGGAGGGTTAACATTTTTTGCAGATGCTGCAGGTTCCAGGGCCAACCTTCCCGAACCCAGTGCCTTCTCTGTCTTGTGACTGTATGCTTCCTCTGCTACTGCTGCTGCTTCTGCCTCTGTGGCTCCTGCCAATGCCATCTGTATGGGTGCCCCAGGCCCCCAGACTGGCCCTAGACATGTGCACCTGTGCTGTTCAGGGCCCCAGCCCAAGCCTGCACCCGCATACACCACTGCCTGGGGTGTCTCCCTTGCTTTTATTCTTGCTCCACACCTCAGACTTCATTTACAAAACACAAGTTCCAAGACAAAATGACTATTAAATGTTTCAATATGCTGGTACTTAACATTAAACCAAATGTGGGGCTCTGTGGGACCACTCTAGGTCACAAGCCATGAAGCTGGCATTATCCAAAGAGACATGGAACCCTATGGCCATGACAAGGTCTGCAAGAGAAGCACACATTAACCAGAATCCAAATTGCAACAAGTATGCGAAGGAAAGAAAAGAATGCTATGAAAGAAGATATGTCCAGGTGGCCATCCTACCTGTCAGTCAACTTCGGCAATAATCTCTTTGAGCCAGGGGTGTGTGTGTATGTGTGTGTGTGTGTGTGTGTGTGTGTAATGGGCCAGACTTCTGCAAGCTAGTCAAGTTGCAGCCTCCTTTACCAGGGAGCACTAACTCCAAAGGAAAGGAAAGAAATACTTCTCTTACTCAGGTGCTGGCAGTGTCAGGATCTCTAAGAAACCCGCCAGATTTTTAGCAAATGGATCCAGGATCTGGAGAAAAGACACAGGGATGAGAGGTTGTTTGAACTCCATCCAATTAGATGAGCTTCAAGAAAGTCTTTTAGCCTTGGAGGAACAGGAACACAGATCAGAAACTTAAGCAGAGGCACAGACATGAGGACTGAGTCCCTACTGTGGAGGTTTTTAACTCTTAGAACATCGTGCAGCTCAAATGATGGAGATCTCTGCCACAGTCATGCTCAAAGTGCTCCTCACGGATCTATCTTTTAATTTATTGTAAGAGCCATAATTTTAAAAACTTCCCTGCCTTAACTAAGGAGAGTTTATTATTTTATTTGAAAAAGCATTTGTGAAGGGTGGGAATTACACATTTTGTAGAACATAAGATGTGTTTTTGGCACCATTCTGAGAGGACTATTTGGTTTTACATATCTCTGTGGGATATAGTCCTCTTTATGTAATTTAAACTTGATTAATGATTTCTTCAATTGTCTTAGGAAATTCTCAAAATTCTTAAATAGGGTCCCTACAGTATAATGTATCTACGCACATTACATACAGACGGTGATCCTAGCTTACTTCCTCACAGTGCACACAATACAGACAGAAAGACCTCTGTTTTTTAGGTTATTATGTGAAACTATTTTGGCAAAGGTAAAAAATAATATTAATATACTGTTGAATTATTGACTAATGTTTTACCCACTCAGCACATTTTTTATGAAAATATGTAACTCAAACATGCTCTTAGATTATATTGATCTTACACTTTAATTTAAAATGGCAGTTTCTGATAGGTTGGAGAAAACCGGTTGAAATGGAACTGTGTGATAATTTCATTGCTGTGTATGTAAGTGATCCACCAATGTTTACTTGGAAAAAATGTTCCCTTTGAAATGTCATATGCAAAAAAGAATTGCTCTAATGCTATCATTAGCATTTAAAATATACCACTCTCCAAAACATTACATCTGAAAAGGGTCTGAGTCAGGTTTTCTGTAGAAAGTATAACCAAATCATTTCATATTCAAATTGCTCTTTGAACTTAATAAAAAGAACATTTGCACTTTGATGTCAGTTTCGGAGAGATGCCGTCAGCAATTCCTACTGGTTTGGAAGAGTAAGAAAATCTTGGGCATGGTAGATACTGCTCTTAGCTTACTGGATATCCATTTCCTCATTCCCCCTCACCGAAAGAGTCTGAGTTTTACTTCGAGTGCATCGAGCCCAACAAAGCAATGCTTTCCTTCACAGCCTGACAGTGGACACAGACAGAAGACAGTGAATTTCTGGGCCCCTTTGCCTGCATTCTTCCTTCCTTCTTAGAACAGGGATCAGAGACTGAGGATTTTAGCATGAAATAAAGCATGGTGAAGATAGCAGAGAAGAAAGCTAGACAAGAAATTGGACATTTATAACTTCAAAAAAACTTCTGAAATATCCCTGAACAGCCTGGCTTGGTGTGTGGTCTTGTTATACGAGAAAAATAACACCTATTTGTTTCAGCCACTTTTAGGTGTGTTTCTTTGACAAGAGGTTTTTTGTTGCTGTTTTTGTTGTTGAGACAGTCTCACCCCAGGCTCTGAGCAGAATGCAGAAGTGTGGTCATAGCTCACTGCAACCCTAGACTTGGGCTGGGGGCATCCCACTGCCTCAGCCTCTCCAGTTACTGGGATCAAGGTGTTCCGCATGGCGTCAGCTGGGTTTTTTATTTATTTGTGAAGCTGGGGTCTCTCTCCCTCAGACAAATCTCCAACTCCTGAGCCCCAGCAATCCTCCACCTCAGCCTTTCACAGTACTAGGATTACAGGCATTAGCCACCATGCCTGGTGACAAGAAATTTTAAATTAAAAAAAAAAAATCCTGCCTGATTTAGATTTTACACAGAGCTGAACTTATTCCTAATGTGTGCAATGGGAAAACCAACTCTAATAACACCTAAGGTTTAATAAATTTAGCTACCATTTTAATGCTGTGCTTAAATGGTATGTTTCAATATCTGTTAAAGTCTGAGGTTTTTAATCAGTCTGACTAGTCTATCCTACTTTGATGTAAATGAAAACATTTACCAACAAGAGTGTGCATTGCAACTTCCAATCCTTCCAATAAACTAGCACTTTCTATATGTGCATCAATGATGGATCCAATTCAGAAGGGACTAGTTTCAGGCCTGCATAGGCAGACGAAGCTGGGTTCTATTTTAGTGTGATAGCTGTGCAGCACATTCCTTGATTCTACTATTTTTAGTAAATATTTTCATTAATATACAAGTCACCGGTAGATAATTTAAGGAATATTTGCAAAATAAATATATCTGTATATCCATCACCTTGATTAAAAATTATAATACAAGTATATGTACCCTTATATTAATCTGAAATTTTTTAAAAAGAATTACAATACTGAAAGTACACCCAAGTTCACTGTGTCTTCACACTGTAATAGCTACGCACCAAGTCCCTCCCCAAAGGTAACCATAATCCTAACTTGTAATTCCGTCAATTAGGTTTCCCTGTTTTTAAAAATGTATAGAGTTATAAATACACTCTTTGTCTCTGGCTCCTTTTGTTTGACATTGGGTTTTATTTTTTAAAAATTCATCCATATGGTTACACAGAGCAGCAGTGTATGTATTTTCATTTCTGTATAGCATAGTGTAGTCTGAACAGACAATAATTTGGTTTTCCATTCTACTTATTTATATCTGGGTTGCTTACTATTTGGGGTAGTTATGATTAGTGCACCTATGCACAATTTTGTTCGTGTGTTTTGAGTAGAAATGTACATAGTTCTTGTGGATATAGACCTAGTCATGGAATGACAGGGTGGTAAATTATGTATATATTCAACTTTAATAGATACAGCCAGTTTTCCAAGGTGGCTTTGCCAATTTACAATCTCCATTGCAGTGGATGAGAATCTCAGGGATGTCACATCCATTCTCACTAAAACTTTTGCCTTTTTCATTCTTTACTTTAAAATAAAATTTTGGTTTTGGCTAGGGTTTGTACTGTGTTTTAATATGCTTTGATTTGCATTTTCCTGACAGCAAGTGATACTATGAGCACCTTTCATAGGTTTATTGACCATTTGAACAGATGTTCAAGACTTTTGGGTGGCACCCATAGCTCAGTGGGTAGGGCACCGGCCACATACACCAAGGCTGTGGGTTCAAATCTGTCCTGGGCCAGCTAACAACAACAATGACAACAACAACAACAAAATACCTGGGTGTTGTGTTGGGCACCTGTAGTCCCAGCTACTTGGGAGGCTGAGGCAAGAGAATTGTTTAAGCCCAAGAGTTTGAGGTTGCTGTGAGCTATGAGGCTACAGCACTCTACCCAGGGCAACAGCTTGGGACTGTCTGAAAAAAAAAAAAACACCTTTTTTCATATTTCTATTTGCCTGTGTTTTTCTTATTAATGTTTATGGATCTTATATATTTTGAGTACAAAGCTTATTATTTAAATACACTGCAAATATCTTCTTCAACTCTGTAGTCACCTATAAATTCTCTAACGTTTTGTTTTAATACATAGAAGATTTTGATTTTAATGTATTCAAGTTTATCCCCATTTTTGTTAATGGATAGTGCTTTGATGTCTTGTTTAATAGATTTCTGCCCTCCCAGGGTCATTCTTCAATAATCACCATTATGCTTCTCTGATATCAACTGGACACTTTATTTTTCATCCTTAGGATTTAGATCATCAATCCATCTAATATTTATTTTTAGATTCAGTGTAAAATATGGAGTTTTCATATGAATATTCAAATGACCCAATGTTATTTATTGAAAAAAATATGCAAAAATTACAATTTGCACTACTTAAAAATGTCAGTTTTGTCATAAATTATGTATTCACACATGTGTTGACAATTTGTAGAATCCATATTTTGTTATTGTTCTTCATCACTTATGCAAGAATATGATTAATTACTGCAGCTTTGTGTGTTTTGACGTGTAACAGTATAATTCTACCACATTGTTCTTTCAGATTTTACTGATTATTCTAAATCTTTTGCATCCTCATATAAGTTTTAGAATAAGCTTATAAAATTCCATCAATGACTCTTTTCAGATTTTTATTGCATCATTTGATTAGTTTATGGAGAATTGAAGCTAAGACATATTTTCCCTCTATTTATTTTTCAATGTGTCTGGAAATGTTCTAAGATTTTTGAGGTAACAGTCTTTCATATATTTGGTTAAATTTATTCCTAAGTATTCGATTTTCTAATGTTGTTATAAAAAGCCTTTGAAATTTCATTTTTTTTGTTACTGTGTTCAGAATAACAATTAATGTCTGTAAATTGATTTTAGATCCAACAAACTTTCTAAATTTGATTTTCAAATTTAATGGTTTATAGGTACATACTTTTGTGGGTTTCATTGCACAAAAATCATGACACTGTGAACGACATTTGGGAACCTTTATTGTTTACTATCTAATACTTATAAATCTTGTTTCTTCCTGTCTACTTAATCTAGTTACAAAGTCTAGTACCGTGTAGAATATAGTGCACATCTTCACACTATTCTGATCTATCTCTGAAGAAAATTCAATATTTCATGGCTAAGTGTCATGTTTATTATTATTTTTATTATATATACACTTAACTATGTTAGAAAAATTTATTTACATTCCTTTTTTCCTAAGAAATTTTATCATGATGGCTATTGAAGTATATTAAATGATTTTTCTGTAACCACTTAGATGATCATATGATTTTCTTCTGCTATTTAGTGGATATTAGGAAATGACCTTAAAGATACATATATATTTCACTACTGGACCAAATTTATAATTCTGGAATAAATCTCAGTGATTGTGGGGTGATATATATTATATGTGACATACACATATAGGCACACACAGAGACTACAGACACTTGTATATATGAATCTATAGACATATATATTTTATACTATATATATAATAGATGTATTGGTATAAGGCATGTATACATTACAGAAATATATTTATTACATGTTTTATATATAAATTATACATATATTAAACATAATAATCACTGGATTTGATTTAAAAAAATGTAAAAATAATTATGCATTTATTTTTATGAGAGACTTGTGTTCTAGAAATATGTAAATTTCTAATTTTATATAATTATGTATAATAACCTTAATTATATTTTTATTATTTATAGAAATTGTAGGGGTAATACTGTTTTACATTGGTACTAATAAATTTGTGTTATGTTATCTTTTTATTGATTAGTCTTTTTTTGTTTTGTTTTGTTTTGGTTTTTTTACATTTTTTTTGGCCGGGGCTGGGTTTAAACCCACCACCTCCAGCATATGGGGCTGGGGCCCTCCTCCTTTGAGCCACAGGCACCACTCCTCAGTTATTTCTTTAATTTTTAAATTGTTTCCTTAAGAGACAGGATCTTACTCTGTTACTCCAGCTAGATCACAGTGGCATAGTCATACTTCAGGGTAGCCTCAAACTCCTGGGCTCAAGCAATTCTCCTGGTTCAGCCTCTCATGTAGCTAGTACTATAGGTATAGGCAACTACACCCAAGTTAATTTTTTAATTTCTTCCTTTCTTTCTTTTCTTTCTTTTTTTTTTTTTTTTCTTGTAGGAAAGGTTTTTATTGGTGGGGGGAGAGAGGCTGCAGAGCAGCACCAAGGAGGAGAGAAAAGAGGGGAGAGAGATAAGGAGAGAGTGGGGAAGAGAAGAGTGAGGGGGAAGACAGAGGAGAGAGAAGGAGGGCAGAGGGAGGTGAGAGCTCTTTTTGTTTTTTTGAGACAGAGTCTCACTATGTCACCTCACTCTGTGGTATCATAGCTCACAGCAACCTCAAACTCTTGGGTTTAAGAGATTCTCTTGCCTCAACCTTCCAAGTAGCTGGGACCACAGGCACCCACCATAATGCCTCTAAGCATTTTTAGTTGCAGTTGTCATTGTTGCTTGGCAGGCCCGGGCTGGATTCAAACCCACCAGCTCCAGTGTATATGGCTGGTGCCCTAGCTGCTGAGCGCGCCGAGCCTCTTTTTTTTTTTTTTAGAAAGGGAGTTTCATTATGTCATCCAGGCTGGTCTCCTACTCCTTGAAGAATCCTCTCACTTTGGACTGCCAAAGTGATGGGATTATTGGTATGAGCCACCACACCAGGCCTTTCTTGGTCAGTCTTCACATGAATTTAAATAGATATCAACTTTGTTGACTTCCTGCAGTCTACCATTGCTCCAGTTTTTCTTTCATAAGCTGCTGATTTGGTCTTCATTATTTTTTCCTATGTTTTCTTTGGGTTTAACTTATAAGGTCTAGAAAGTAAGTTCAAAATTCATCCTAGAAAAAGTGCTGCATACCTCATTGCTAAATATTGATCACTATGGTGACCTTGGAACTACTCTCACTGGGAAGCTATTCATTGATGCCAGCACCTAATCCACCCTTCAAAGCAATTTTGGAAGTAGTTTTCTAAAATGGCTGTCAGAGCTATCATTGTGTTACCCTCCATGTCCTGAATGTCATCAAAATTTCTTCCTTTCAATATATTTTCAGGTAAAGAAAAAAGTCATTGGGGATCAGATCAGGTGAGTAGGGAGAGTATTCCAATAATGTTCTTTGTTTACAGGCTAAAAACTCCCTCACAGACTGTGCCATGTGAGCTGGTACCTTTTTATGATGAAAGAGCCATACCTTTCTCATGCCAAGATTTTTAGTTAAGATTTTCCTGTTTCTCTATCTATGTTTACTTGATCTGTTATGCTTTTCACAGTCAGCTGTTGATGTTGACACACAAGTAGACAAATTCTTACAATGTTTTTGTCAGTTCAGTTTGTATTTGGCCACCATGATCTCTTTTCGTCAGTGATGCTTTCTGTCTCCTCAGGAACACTCCTCAGAAAACTGCTGTTTTCTTCACAGTATTATCCCCATAAACTTTGGACTAACATGTCCCTGATTTCACTTCCACTCTTGGACACTTTAAGAAAAAAATTAATGTTTCTTTGTTGATTTAATTCCAATTCTGACACTCTTGCAACAGCCCACAAAAACCTGCAACTACAATAATAAACACCACTCAGCCAGAAACCACCACATGTTGACCTGAACACAGCTATGACACTTATACACCAAGGTTATGAAACCTTAACAAGTCGTTTGTACAGTGCTGACATAACATAAGCACATGGTGGCATGTTCTCAAATTTAATTGTCAGACCTCATACTCTCTTTGTACTTCTGAAGAATATGGAATACATGGGTCATTATGAAGGTTTTAATGAAAATCAAGAAACATAAAATTCACAGAGATGGAAACAAACGAAACCCTCCCAGAAATATGGATAGGCCAAGCAAGGTGAAACTTGAATGGGTGAATCAGAAAGGATGCTACTGATTGTGTTTCTTGAAAGTAAAGTAATGGATCATAACATGTTGTGTCTCAGAACTTTCATAGTGACCCACATATTTGTTTTATGCTTTGGAATAACAAGTAAAATCCCTTTAACTGATTTCCTAGACTGCCAAATAACATCATTTGTGGTAAGAAATGAGTTTTACCAAATAATTTCCTTCATGTTTCAGAAAAGTTATTTTATGCCATCCTCATAGCAGTCTGGTGAATACACAAAGTAGAGTGTTATTTATTTTACAGAATAAAATAAATAGTCTAAGTATGCACCTAAAAAAGCTTAATATATAATTTTAATATCTATTATTATTCAGTTCTAAAGATTTTGAATTTTTATGTATTTTTTCTGGTACATTTTAGAAATGAATTGCTTAGGAAACATTTAGGGAATTTCTTTCTTTTTTTAATTTTTAGATTATGGATTTGTCTCTTTCAGCCTTTCTTTCTATTAATTATTATTGTCTCATATATTTTAAGGCAATGATGATAAATGTATATGAATTCAGAATTTTGATATCATCATGTAACTTTCAAAATAATGAATATTCTCCATTATCTCTAGTAATATTTCTTCTTTAAAATGTGCTTCATTTATCTACACAAATTTTCTTAGACTTAGTTTTTGAAGGGTATGGCTTTTCTTATTCCTTTCTTACTTTCTGTCCCCTTATCTGTATTTATGTGTATTCTCCTATATACAGAATATGAAATTTAAAAAAAAATCAGAAAATTTGTATTATTAAGTGATATGGTAGTTTAATTATATCTTTAATTCTCATTATATTTTAGTTTTAAATTACAAATATTAAGAGTTCACAAGAGAATAATTAATTTCAACCAAATCCGGAAAATTCTTCTTAAAGATGGAGGATGATTAGATTAGAGTACCTCTTTATATAGTCCATAACTCTATTTGTTTAGTTAGAGCTTGGTTAAAGCTGCTTAGTATTGCAGACAACACCTGGATTTTAAACTCAGACTTGAGTTCAAAACTTACCTTCAACATTTTTTTTCCAATTAATATTTAGTAAGTCACTAATCTTCTGATCTTTGATTCTCTCATCTGTCAAGTGAGGAAAATGAATAATAACTAAACCACAGAAATGATGTGAGAATGAGAAACAATTTTTGGGAAACAACTAACAAAGGTGTGCTTTATAGCAGAGTCTGAGGGATCGTGGCTGACGTTAGAAGAACAAGTGAAATCATCTTGGACATGTTTGTCAGGCTGTAAATTAACACTACATGTGACAAGAAATGAGTTTCTTTTTTTTTTTGAGACAGAGCCTCAAGCTATCCCCCTGGGTAGAGTGCAGTGGCATTACAGCTCACAGCAACCTCCAACTCCTGGGCTCAAGCGAGTCTCTTGCCTCTGCCTCCCAAGTAGCTGGGACCACAGGCGCCCGCCACAACGCCCGGCTATTTTTTTGGTTGCAGCCATCATTGTTGTTTGGTGGGTCCGGGCTGGGAATTCGAACCCGCCACCTTAGGTGTATGTGGCTGGCGCCTTAGCCAGTTGAGCTATAGGCGCCGAGCCAGTAGGAGAGATTTTGACAGAAAAACATTTGAGTTTCTACCTACCCAACAGAAAACCTAACAAACTGGTTTATACAGAAAGGATTTTCAGCAAACATGCACAAACACATTTAACATGCTATAAAAACAGGATACCTTTCAGTCAATTTCTAGCACATAGCATACAATCATCAGTGCCCAGTAAAATAAGAATGAATGCCAACATAGAAAGCATTTTTGCCTACACAGCATAAACAATTAAGCACATAGCATATAATACTTTGATCTTTTTCTTTTTCTTTTTTTTTTTTTTTGAGACAAGAGTCTCACTCAAGCTGTCACCCTGGTAGAGTGTCATGGTGTCACAGTTCACAGCAACCTCAAACTCTTGGGCTCAAGCAACTCTTGCTTCAGCCTCCCATGTAGCTGGGACCTCAGTAGTAAGCAAAATGCCCAGCTATTTTGTTGTTGTTGTTGTTGTTGTTACTGCTGTTGCAGTTGTCATTGTTGTTTTAGCTGGCCCAGGCTGGGTTTGAACCCGCCAGCCTCGATGTATGTGGCCGGCGCCTTACCCACTGGGCTACAGGCACGGCAGAATACTTTGATCTTTAAGTGGGCAATCATGGAAGTTTCCAGATCATGTCGACTAGGTTAGCCTGAGTATTTCATCCATAAAAATATTTTTTCAAAAATAATGCTTAAAAGAGACTTTTAAGAAACAGTGGGACTACATTAGGACCAGTAGAAGACATATTGAGACTGGGACTGCAAATGTTAAGACTAGGGAATTGATTTTCACAGGGAGCTTTTAGGTAAGGGACATCTCTTTCTGTTGATTCCTATAGCCAGGACAAGCTGTAATCATAGGAGATTCAGAAATCTCAAGATGGGCAACTAGTGTGAGTAATGCCCTAAATAAATACTCAAAAACCCCAGTGAAGCTGATGGACCAAAACTCTGACCCATGTGAAAAAGAGTTGTGAGTGCACAAAAAATTCATGCAAAGCTTGCTGGGACAAATAGGCCCATGATGGTGGGTTATGCCATACTGTTGACACACCAACATGTATGCTGGGAAGTGGTACCCTGGGTGGAATGCCTGACATGCCTGGTCCTGGAGGGTTAGGTCATCTTGGTTTTGACCCATCAGTACTTAACTTGAATGCAGGACGGAGTCAGTCTTTCCAAGATGTATTCTGTTATCATTAACAGAGCCTATGTGGTCCTTTGGGCTGGTGACAGAAAGAATGATCCAATTCATTGGCTGGACATAGGATCTAGCGCCATAGATCGTTCTGGGAAGTTGGCACAGAAGATGATTTGCCCTGTGAAGTGGCCACACAACCACTGCTTAAGTCCCTCCCTGGCCTTCTTTTTCTGCTTTGTAGTCCAGAAACATTTCTTTAAAGCCAGAAAATCCGTAAATGTGAGCAGCATGTTGAACATGTCACCACCACTTCATCCTTATGGTGTTGTAATGCTGTTGTGAAAGCTGCCATGTTAACTGTAGGAATCCGCTCGAGCAGCTGTTCTTCAAAGCATTCTTCTATCAAAGAAATGTATTCATTAAAAATAGGTGTGTAGGTGAATTTATTCTTTTCTCTGTCTTCAGATTCCTGGTAGTACTTGTCCATGAAATTTCTCTGTAACAACTGGAACTCATCATCCATGATGATGTCTTCTAAATATCCAAACACAGCATCAAATTCTGCATCAGGCCTGTCGCAGGGGCTCACACCTGTAACCTCAGCACTCTGGGAGGCCGAAGCCAGTGGATTGCCTGAGCTCATGAGTTTGAAACCAGCCTGAACAAAAGCAAGATCCTGTCTCTACTTAAAGTAGAAAAACTGAGGCAAAGAGGATCGTTTGAGCCCAAGAGGTGGAGGTTGCTGTGAGCTATGATTCTACAGCACTCTACCCAGGGCAACAGTTTGAGACTCTGTATTAAAAAAAAAAAATTCTCCGTCAGAAATGGAGGAAAAGGACTGAGAAGCTGTCTTCTTGGAAGGCGTCCATCGTCTCTCCTGCCGCACTCACCCGTGCAGGCGACCAGGCCAGTTGGGGTCCTAACCAGTCCAGGGGCCCAAGGCAAGCCCAGCCTTCTCTCTGCTCCACAAGGTCCCAGTCTGCATCCAGGGCACTGCAGTCGGCCGGCCCAGAGGGACCTTAGGACCCCACCGCGGTCAGCTTGCCGGGACAGCGGGTCAGCGCCTGCGCACCCGACTAGACCTCAGCTGCGGCGACCACCGCCACCTGCCCGCCGGGCCGGTCTGCACGTGTTCCCGCCACCGCTGCCCTCGGTCCAGGCATTAGTTACCGACTCAGCAGACACTATTTTTTTTTTTTTTTTTTTACAGACTATTAGAAACAACATATGTTTATCATGAAAAAAATGGGGGGAGAAACAGAAATAGGATAAAGAGGAAAATTAAAATCACTCGTATGGGCTCGGCGCTCGTAGCACAGTGGTTATGGTGCCAGCCACATACACCGAGGCAGACGGGTTCGAACCCGGTCTGGGCCTGCTAAACAACAATGACAACTGCCGTAAAAAATAGCTGGGCACTGTGGCGGGTGCCTGTAGTCCCACTACTTGGGAGATTGAGGCAGGAGAATCACTTAAGCACAAGAGTTGAAGGTTGCTGTGAGCTGTGACGCTATGGCACTCTACCTAGGGCGACATACTGAGACTCTGTCTCAAAAAATAAATAACATTGGTGGCGCCTGTGCGTTGTGGTGGGTGCTGTAGTCCCAGCTACTTGGGAGGCTGAGACAAGAGAATCGCCTAAGCCCAGGAGTTGGAGGTTGCTGTGAGCTGTGACGCCACAGCGCTCTACCAAGGGTGACAAAGTGAAACTCTGTCTCTAGAAATTAATTAATTAATTAATTAAATTAAAATGAAATCACTAGTATGCCAACTACCCATAAATAATCACTGTTAATTAACCTTTTCATGCTTTCTTTTCAGATTCCTTTATAAAAAGAACTTTTAAAAGAGTGTATGTATTGTAGATATACTATATCAACATGTTAGTAAGACTAAAATGCATATTCCATATAAAAGATTCTGTTACATAAGAATATATGTAACACAATATATATAGGTTAACAAATTGTTTTATAATTTAGTATAATATGCATGCTTTAAAAAAACTAAATTGGGATAATATAAAGGGGAGTTTCAAATTTTATTTACTTTTTTTTTTTTTTGAGACAGAGCCTCAAGCTGTCCCCCTGGGTAGAGTGCTGTGGCATTACAGCTCACAGCAACCTCCAACTCCTGGGCTCAAGCGAGTCTCCTGCCTCAGCCTCCCAAGTAGCTGGGACCACAGGCACCC